>JAVTVY010021690.1:0-96855 GCA_036873755.1 Hanleya hanleyi
AGATAACTCTTTGGGGCGCCAGGGGAAGTTATTGGGGCAGGTTGTGGAATTCAAGTGCACTAGGTCACATGACTTTTGACCTCGAATTCTTCCGCGGTAATTCGGTCTGGCGGTGATGCGATCAAAAAAGCTACGAAAGTGGTCCCATGTCAACCAAGTGACTTCCTATGTTAATGTATACGGGGAATGCCTAAAACGAGTATGGGAATAGACGTTTTGAGACCGAGGTGGACCCCTAGTGGACCGATTGGGTCGAGTGAGGTGTCAAAGTGAAGCCCTCCTACAGGGCTATCAGGTCATGGGTGATTGCATGTCAAAGTTTCTCCAGAAAAAATATATAAAATGCGAAACACTGACTTTACCCCTACAATAGGGGAAAACCACTATCAACCCTATTCAAAAGAGCTAATATCGTTTTCCGGGCTTATCGGGGCCTGCCTATCAAGTCATGGGTGGGTACATGTTTTCACAGAAAAAAAAATATAAAAAGCGAAACACGGACTTTACCTCTACAACAGGGCCTGATTCGCACATTTGCATCTATACGGGAAAATGCCTGTATGGGGTGTGGGGTGGTCATTTTTTTATATTATTTCACTATGGGTTGTTTGGTCTTGTTTTCTCCGTCTCGCGACGAAAAACACGATGGGAGCGGTCTCGAAGTTAAGCGGTGGACTAACGTATCGTCCGTTTTCAATATTCTGCGCATGCGCAGTCTGGCCGTACGATAGAAAGCAGACATTTTGGGGGTGCGTAGGGGTGTGTTTGGGGTAGAGATGGCACACTATTGGTCCAAATGGGTCGTGGGAGGTATCAAAGTGAAGCTTTTGTGGGGTAGAGTCAGAATGGCGTATTTTTTTATAGCAAGTCGCGTCAATCTGCGTATGCGCAGTTGGATGTAGTAAATAAAGTGGTCAGTTTGGGGGCGTGAGGATGTGTTTGAGGTAGACATGGATCACTATTGGTCCGAATGTATCGTAGGATGTGTCATCTTGTAGCCCGCGTGGTGCAGACCCCGATTTGAGGGATGTCCCATGTCATCTGAGCCAAAGTGGACAGTTTGTAGGTGTGAAGGAAGGTATTTGGTGTAGAGATGGACCATCCATATCTGTCATGCATTATACCATATCCTTGCTGTATTATACCATATCTGTGCTGTATTATACCATATCTGCCCTGTGTTTACAATATTTGTCATGTATTATACAAGGACACGTGTTCATTCCTATATCTACAGACACCACCACCAACTCCCGTGGGACGGAGCTCGGCAATTTTACAACCGGGACCTTGTCAACATCCGGGTTTCCCAGTGGGTTTTCCCGTCGTTCCTCCGTCTTCCATGCGGGTACTGTGGTTTTACATCCGGGTCCTCATCTTACATCCGGGTTTTTTTCAATTTTACTGTCACGTGACCGGAGCCGGAAGTTGTCACAAGACAGGTGTCGCCCCGATATTGTCCTACTTATTCCGGCAGGGCGCCATCTGTCTTATGACAACTTCCGGTTCCGGTCACGTGACAGTGAACATGGAAAACCCCGGATGTAAGATGTAAACCCACAGTACCCACATGGAAGACGGAGGAACGACGAGAAAAACCCACTGAGAAACCCGGATGTTGACAAGGTTCCGGATGTAAAATTCCCGAGCTCCGCCCCACGGGAGTTACCACCACCACCGGGCGTTGACGGGCGTCACCGCTCGGTGGTGGTGGTGGTGGTGGTGTCTGTAGATATAGGAATGAACACGTGTCCCTCATCATTGTATAATACATACAGATATGGTATAATACAGGACAGATATGGTATAATTCAGGACATATATTTTATAATACAGGACATATATGGTACAATACAGGACAGATATGGTATAATACAGCACAGATATGGTATAATTCAGGACAGATATGGTATAATACAACAAAGATATGGTATAATGCATGACAGATATGGATGGTCCGTCACCTCACCAAATACCTTCCTTCGCACCCCCAAACTGTTCACTTTGGCTACTACTCGTACTGATGACGTCACAGATGACATGGACATCCCTCAAATCGGGGTCTGCACCACGAGGGCTACAAGATGACACCTCCCACGACACATTCGGACCAATAGTGTGCCATCTCTACCCTAAACACACCCCTACGCACCCCAAACTGTCTGCTTTCTATACTACGGCCAGACTGCTCATGCGCAGAACATCTCTACGCCAAACACACGCCCACGCACCCCCAAAATGACCACTTTACTTACTATACCCAACTGCGCATGCGCAGATTGACGCGACTTGCCATAAAAAACACGCCATTCTGACTCTACCTCACAAAAGCTTAACTTTGACACCTCCCTCGACCCATTTGGATCAATAGTGTGCCATCTCTACCCCAAACACACCCCTACGCACCCCCAAAATGTCTGCTTTCTATACTACGGCCAGACTGCGCATGTGCAGAATATTGAAAACGGACGATACGTTAGCCCAGTCTGATGCTCCTCCACGAGAGCTTCAAAATAAGACCTCATACGACACCATGGGACCATTAGAGGCTCACCTAAACCCCAAAACGTCCATCCGTCGCTATTTACCCACTACGCATGCGCACAGTGACGTTTTCAAAAAAATTCGCCGCTTAAATTCGAGACCCCTCCCATCGTGTTTTGCGTGGCGAGACGAGAAAAACAAGACCAAACAACGCATATCGCATTGAACATGTGTGAATTTCCCAATATGGACCTATCCCCCTGAGCCAGTATGGGCCTACATGTATGGGCCTATCCCGACCTCCGTGAACTTTTCGGAAAATTTCACCGCTTAACTTCGAGACCCCTCCCATCGTGTTTTTCGTGGCGAGACGAAGAAAACAAGACCAAACAACCCATAGTAAAATCCCCTCCCCCCCCACCAAAAATGACCCCCCCCCCCCATACCCCATACAGGCATTTTCCCCTATAGATGCAAATGTGCGAATCAGGCCCCTATTGTAGAGGTAAAGTCCGTGTTTCGCTTTTTATATTTTTTTTCTGTGAAAACATGTACCCACCCATTACTTGATAGGCAGGCCCCGATAAGCTCGGAAACCGATATTAGCTCTTTTGAATAGGATTGATAGTGGTTTTCCCCTATTGTAGGGGTAAAGTCAGTGTTTCGCTTTTTATATATTTTTTCTGGAGAAACCACCCATGATTTGATAGCCCTGGAGGAGGGCTTCACTTTGACACCTCACTCGACCCAATCGGCCACTCGGGGTCCACCTCGGTCTCAAAACGTCTATTCCCATACTCTTTTTAGGCATTCCCCGTATACATTAACATTGGAGTCACTTGGTTGACATGGGACTACTTTCGCAGTTTTTTTTATCGCATCACCGCCAGACCGCATCACCGCGGAAGAATTCGAGATCAAAAGTCATGTGACCTGGTGGCGCCACCTGTCGGAACTATAGTGCACTTGACCTCCACAACCCGCCCCAATAACGCCCCCTGGCGCCCCAAAGAGTTATCTCCCCCGGCAAAATGGGAGTCTATATGCGGTGACTATACTACTAAGGTCCCTCCGTCAAAATAACCATTTCGTTTTATCATTAAATAACTGGTTAATTATTACCTGTACAGTTTTAAATACATACACGATAACGGTAGCTTTGGCGTATTGTCGCAATGGCGCATTTTGGTTTCCTCTGTCGGCCATTGGCACCCTGTATAGTAAGCTTAAGTTTTCTCCGTTTCAGAGGGCGACAATACGCCATTACGATGGCCGCATCCGTCTTCCATAGATAGCAGCATGAATGTATTTATTTGTGGCATGATGCAGTTTTCAACAGCCCATTCTTCTGTTTTGGTTGTATATGCCTATAATTCTGCTTGACCGGTAACTGCCAATTTTTAGCCCTTCTCTTTCTCCTCCTTTCGTTATTGAGTTCACTGCGAAACAGCGTCACGGTAGGCGAGGCAGGGACGGCGGAAGAGGGGGTAGCGGAGGGCAATGCGCCCCCCCCCCGCCCCAATATTTCAGCGAAAAAAAAAAGAAGAAAACAAAAACGAACAAACGCGACACTAAAAAACAAGGCAGCGGAAATACCGCTAGAGTAAAGCAAAAGCATAAATAAACCTATACGGTATTATATCTATATATTGAAGGCAGATTTTACTTTCCAATAAGCATCATCCTTACTCATTCACATTCAAAATCTGGCTCTGTGTTCGGCTTCCCAACAAATATAAAATATCTGTGTTCTTGACATGGTCAAAGCTTAATATACCTTTCGATTGAAATTATTCCTACGAAGTAGGCTACAGATTGCAAATTGTCCGGTAATGAGTCAGTCAGTCATTCAGTCCATCCGAATACTTTCGTCGGCAAAATAAGGAGAATCGTTGACACCTTGATTTTCGGCTTGAAGGTGCATTAGGGGACTGTTACCAACACGTTCTGAGCTGACCTACTTTTGATGAAAATTTCTGGTGATTTTTTATGAAAATCACTGCTGATTCTGACTTGGGCAGTGCCCATCTTAATATAGGCAGGATTTCAACTGGGATGGAGATTTCCAAGAACTCAGCTCGCGTCGGAGTCCTAATGCCTACCCTACTTCGTAGCTCCTGTGACGTTCATGTATATAGTTAATATTTAAATTATATGTACCGGTACTTCCGAAAATCATCATTTGTTTGACGGCGAATATTTAAAATAAAACTTGTGAGAAACACCAAAACAACACAACAAATAGAGCTTTACTTCCTCGTTGAATGTTGAATAATGGCGTCCAACTCAGCCTCGTTTTTTAACGAACATGCGCAATGACTTTTCATCGCATAGCTCCATCGCATAGCCCCATCGCAAAGCTCCATCGCATAGCTCCATCGCATAGCCCCATCGCATAGCTCCATCGCATAGCCTCATCGCATAGCTCCATCGCATAGCTCCATCGCATAGCTCCATCGCATAGCCCCATCGCATAGCTCCATCGCATAGCTCCATCGCTTCATCGCTCCATCGCATAGCTCCATCGCATAGCTCCATCGCTCCATCGCTCCATCGCATAGCTCCATCGCATAGCTCCATCGCATAGCTCCATCGCTCCATCGCTCCATCGCATAGCTCCATCGCTCCATCGCTCCATCGCATAGCTCCATCGCATAGCTCCATCGCATAGCCCCATCGCATAGCTCCATCGCATAGCTCCATCGCTCCATCGCTCCATCGCTCCATCGCATCGCTCCATCGCTTCATCGCTCCATGCTCCATCGCTCCATCGCATAGCTCCATCGCATAGCTCCATCGCTCCATCGCATAGCTCCATCGCATAGCTCCATCGCATAGCTCCATCACATAGCTCCATCGCAGCCCCACGCGCAAGCTCCATCGCTCCATCGCATAGCTCCATCGCTTCATCGCATAGCTCCATCGCGCATCGCGCATCGCATAGCTCCATCGCATAGCCTCATCGCGCATCGCATAGCGCGACTTTTCATCGACTTTTCATCGCATAGCTCCATCGCTTCATCGCATAGCTCCATCGCTCCATCGCATAGCTCCATCGCGCATCGCATAGCTCCATCGTTCCATCGCATAGCTCCATCGCTCCATCGCGTTCAATTAGAAATGAAAGACGCGATGGCCCCTCTCGGCCATCATAAATATCATATATATAGTACGCAAAGTGCAATCCATTATTCTGAATTTGTGGCCGCAGGTCATGACCGCTAACGAAAATATCGGACTTGAAAAATAAACGGCAATCTCGTAAAAACATTAACATTTTTGCGGATACAAACGACCGTTCGGCCAAGAAACGTCACTCGTGGTTGATTACTCCTCTTAACTACTTAAGAAAATATTAAGGTTACTTTTCAAATGTCACCTGTAGATAAAACGATATATACATTGCTAACTATTTATTATCTTTTTCAAACGTTCTCTATGGAATGCGTAGCAAAAATGACATATTTAGAAAAAAAACCATATTTGTCATGAAAATGTGATGTGTTTAATTAACAGCTCTCACATCTGATGAAAACTGTGACACGAATCCTGAGGATATGAATAATACAGGATTTTCACATGTATAAACAATATATCAATTTAGTTGTTCCATATTGAACGTTTATACGTGTAGAATGGGCGCTTCTTCTGAAATATGTGAATTATATTAGTTTTATGAACACGAAGTCCTTAATATCGAAGTTCGGCGAAAGCAGTATTTTCTCTAGCTCTTTTGTTAAATACCTAACTAAACATTGAACCCCCCCACGTGTGCTGGGATTCGATCGATCAGACTGGCGCTGTACCGTACGACGGGGGATCTCGGGGCGCTGCGTGACTTTAGCCAGTGACGTCATCGGGCGCATGGTCCAAGTTGGTTGTCGTTTGTGGTGTTGGTGGAAGCCCTCGATGGGTGGAGTCCAACTGGGGTGGACACTTTGCTCTGTCTCGGTCATTCTCAAGAGTCATGCCTTCGTGATAGTGAGATCACGACTCTCACGTAAGTGGGAGCCATGTCACTATATTGACAGCGAGGCTCCCTCTCACATCATCGATCCAAGGAACTTTTCCCATGTTTACGTTAGCTGTACGATAATTTACTCGTTTCAGCGCTGGATCATTTACAGCGCCGTGAACGTGCACTCCATGGATCGAGGGTAAAGAAAGAGTTGGGTGAATGTGGGCACCGTTTCAGTCAGTTGATGCGACACCAGTGCACACAACAACCTGTGCCTCAGCCATGTATGAGGGTGCAGTGGCCTATAGAGACCAACATCGAGATAAAGGAAACACCCACCCATCGTACAAGGGTTGAGGAAGCCAACCCTCCTCCGACCATCTCATCATCTGAGATGCATGCACCATCCACCCAACGCAAGAAGGCCGACGATTATGTCGCCCTATTTCAACAGCTAGATTCCGACGACAAGATCTTGAACCAGGTTTTTGACAACGGGAAGAGCCACGTGGTCTTCGTGGATCTCCTACCTGGCGCCCATCCAATGAATTTGATAAACCATCACAACTGATCCACGATCCGCCTGTGTTTCCATCGCCACCGACCTCTGTACAACATTCGTCTGATCGAACGTAAGCGATGTTTAAGGACCAACCCTCCACTTTTCACCTGAATCTAGCCTTTGGGTACATCTTAGGTCATAATAAGACGGGTCAACGGCGATATTTTTTCTCGAGAATAAACATACGGGTGTTTTTCCAGCATTTCAACATCAGCAATCTTGTCTTACAGCAGACAACTGGATTCCTTCGAATGGCAGACAACTGGATTCCTTCGGCCAATGGAACCTGTACATGGTGACTAATATCACATTGCCCGTCAGCAAACTGACGAACCATCCCAGCCTTTGACGGTGATGGTTGACGAGTCACCTAACAAGGAAGTCTTCTCAAATGGGGGCTTTTCATTGTACAAGAGCGACCATGATGATATCACGTGATTGGACAGTTGATAATGCTTTAAGGCGTTTAAGATAAGGCGTTAAGGCGTTATGCTAAGGCGTTTAAGGCGTTAAGATAAGGCATTGATGCATTAAGACAGGGCGTTCATGCGTTACTGTAAAACTATCCACAAAGGTCATAGGGCAAATATACTGGGTTTCTGCTTCCTCTACTACAAGGGGTCAACTGGACTTCAAATACTCTTTCTCTACTACTGATGACGTCACATTCGCCTACCCCACACGGTACAATAGCAGCCCATGAGTAGCAAGGATATTCCAAACTCACCCCTGCGTATACGAAAATGTTATTTTTTTGTACTACTTCCCGATTTTGTTCGTTCCAGTTTTATTATTTCCGTAAATTCAGTGTGTATTTTTTGTACTGAAAAATCCGTATAATGGGACTGAGCCATGTAAGCCATTCAGCAGGTACATCACGCGCTAGTATTATGATACTAACATGATATTAGGGGATACAGTGTTACGCTATTTTATGACATCACTGGCGCGCACTGAAAAGTGGTAAACAATACAATCGGTCTATAAATTTAACACACATAATTTTGTTCTCCACAACAAAACGGTTTTCATGTACAGTCCGTGTTTCCAGATTTTCAGTGAGTATGCAGGCATGTTTCAAGTCCAAGAATTCCATGCACCCCATCTATAGGTAGATGGCGCCCCGAACAACTCGCCGTCGTCATACGGGCGATTGCCGGCGGTGCCATTGTTACAGACGTTATGAAAACGTAAATACTAACGAGTATCAATGCATTCACGCCACGGAATGAAACATGTTGATGGTCCCCGATGACATCATGAGCCAGTGTTTAGATTCAGATTTCCCAGGGTATAAACCCCTTCCCAGTTTTTTGGAAACTATATAAAAATGAAACTGCTAGAGGTGTAAATTACTTCAATCTTGAATTTAGTTCGCTGGGCTTTCTTGCGTTCAACGCAGCAAATCACGGAACAATGGCGTAAATTCTCCACATATGCTATGGGAGCGCTCTAGATTCGATGTTCCCGGACTTGGTCCGGCATTTATCTCTGCTATGGCTAGGCGAACATGTTACAAATATTCTACGACACTAACTTCTAAAAAATTGTGCAAAATAAAGACAAATCTTACCTTAGACGACCAACAACAACAGTGATATCTGTACCAGACCACTATTAAAAATAGTGCCGATTTAGGCAACCTCTGCCAGAGAAGTGAATTGTTTTCAATATTTTTTCCAGTCTCTGTTGCGAGGAATAATTGAAGGCCAGTGGTAGGTGATTGGAGTATGGTATGTGTTTGGTTCCGCTGTGAGTTTGATTTTAACTCAAGGCCTAATAAGGAGTTGCTAAGAGAGACTATTTGGGTGCCTGTGCACCGCTTTCTGAAAGCAGAGAAAAAAGCCAAAATTATGACGTCATTTGTAGGAGCGCGCATAACTCAAAATTTCAATGGGCGACCCCCGTCAAGAAGTCTGTCCGGTTGTAGTACTTGAATTAAAGTTCTAAATTGACGCGCGGATACATGTTTTCAAAAAGTAGTATCGTGCACGGAAAAGGACTGAATTGAACCCGCCCAAAAGAATTGGCTTCAGCGGACGAGAAACCGCGATGGAAATACAGATAGAAATATATATATAATTTCTCCTCCCGCTCTCTCAGCAGAAAAAAAACAACAACTGGTGTTCATAAGCAAACGCTGCATTCACAGATTTAACAATATTATATCATATTTTCGGGCAAACTTTTGTTCACATAATTATCGAACCCTGCCATCCGAAAGGGTGTTTTCACACGAGAAGGGCAAATTCTACGAATTGAGATCACATAAGATATCAATCATATTTTTAACGTCGAACACACCCATAAGTTCCCATATTGCTTTCTTCGGTTTCTCAAGCCTAAAGCTCAGCAAAAATAAATTTACGCAACTGAGAATTTACTCCCGCCATGAAGTCAAACTTGGAACATTACTTCAAAATGCAAGGTGAAAATACTTCTACTTCCCCCAGCACAACACATAACTTTATATCACGCTGTGTGCTAGCGATGTTCAACATACCCGAATCTTAATTGACCGATTTGTTATATAATAGAAAATTAAACGCGACAAAAACTGTTATCTAGACAATACAATTGCAATGTTATAAACTTATCCGCGAAAAGACGATCAGTGATTCAAACACTTTTTACACAACTGAGCGCTACTAAACAAAGCACGACAGACTAACAATTAAAGAAATAATGATAAAACAGTTGATCTATTGCTCTACGTAGTTAGATGTAAAATGGTGCTTTTGACAGTGCAGTTTCAGCCTGAACAAACTCTTATTCTATAACTCAAAAATAAAGATGTTGATACGAGAATTATTTCCCGGCAAAAGGCCGTTCTATGTTTCTTTCTTAAAGAATATTTCGATATTCAGAATGAAACGTTTATCTGTTGGAAGTGACCTGCTACTCGAGCATAAGTTCACTGAGGGGGCTGGGAAGGGAAAAGATGGGGGCATTCTGCTGATTATGGACGATCGTTCATTACAATAGGGGTGATGGCCCTTTATACCTGTTGTTAGGCCTATTCACGATGTTTAGTTATACTCCCACATTGCGGATTCCACTCAAAACCGTACCACTAACTCCCATTTCTGTCCGTCCTTGACGGAATATGACATTAGTAACACCAATAACTTGGAAAACATCATAAACAAACAATGTTCCCTGTACATTATTATCTAAAATGTGTCAATGAATTGCATAAGATGTGCCCTTATGAAATCTTTGTACAGTTTTTAGTTAAGCGGAACAAAACACAAATGACAGTAACATTTGTGTTACTAATGTCATTTGTCCGTCAAAATCTATATATACAAGAAATTTCTTATAACAGAAGCGCTTGCATATGCTCAGTGGAATTAGACCAAGTATATTGATATATCTGTACCATTGTCAGTGTATGTCATCGCCCATGCTGTAATATTGAGCCTTTTCAAAAAAATTCTAGTGTCATTTCCGTCCCAGAAGTTGGACGGAAATGACATTAGAAACGGTTTTCAAACGCTCATAGTGTCGATGTATTGGTATTTAATACACTGGCAATGGTACATATATCTCAATAAGGTCAAGTTAGTACCACTGTAAATCTTTAATTGAATAATTTAATTGGCATTTGTTTTGTGGTGAATGTTGTAAAAAAAAAGTTGGACGGACATATGACATTAGAACAAATGACATTAGAAACATTTACATTTCTGTCTCTCTATTATACTGCAGATAAGAAATGTGCAGTGTAAAACTGTTTATATTCAGATATGCATACATTACACAACATTTGTGGGTTTAGCAAACACAGTACAAGACACGTAGTCAGTTTTTTTAAAAACATTTTTAATGTTACAAACATCATTTTTCCGGTGAGACGGACAATTTGACGGCCAGTGGTATAGTTTTACGTGGAATCCGCCATATATAATCAACATCACACAAATGAATTAAACTCATTTAGAATGTTACCGGTTTACTGGGCATATTATTACGGAAAAGTTATTTGTTTTCTCGGAACGTTGTGAGAATGTTCGAATAAACTATCCACTGAATGTTTAGAACGGATTTCAAGCCAGGGATTTAACGTAACCCTACCTGGCGTCCCCCCCTGTTGTTTTTTGCTCGTATCTCCGGAACGACAAAAAAATGAGAGCTGAAACTCCGTGACTTTTCCGATTATCGTATTGGGGTCATTTTGAACCTATTTGCATGACCCCCGAGCAGAGGATAATGGGTAAATTCAAAATGGCGGCCATGGGAAGTACCAGAAAAGTGATGTTTTCGCCATATTTCTTCAAAAATTACACAAAAATTCAGCATGTTGTTTCAGCGCGATTCTATGCATTTTACTGAGCATCACCAAAAAACACCCACTGATCCCCCCTTCCTCCCTTCCCCTATTAACCCTACCCGCCCTGGGGGAGGAGGGGCCAAAATGCCCCCCTACCAAACTTTCTGCGATATCTCCGGAACGCCAATAAAATGGAGAGCTGAATCTTCGTGACGTTATAGGTTATCATATTGGGGTCATTGTGAGCCTATTTGCATAACCTCACGAGCAGAGGATCATGGGTAAATTCAAAATGGCGGCCATGTGGGGTACCAGAAAAAGTGATGTTTTCGTCATATTTCTTCAAAATTTTTGCTTTTCTGTATAGAAAAGTGGGTAAAACTTATTTTATTTCATATCAGATTATTATTTACTAATTTATCAAGCAGTTTTTGCGAAGAAAAAACTAAAATAAAAAAAATCGTAGATTTTGACCAAAAATCGCCCCAAAATGCTCTTTTTGACAATGACGTCACAGTGACGTCATATGGCGGCCATCTTGGATTTTTTTTTACATTTGCTTGTAGAGCTTGACCCAGAGATATAGTGTTGTAAGTTTCAGCCCTCTAGCCTTAGCGATAGCGAAAATATTTAGGGGGGGGGGGGCACTTTCCGCCCCCCCCCCCCCCAGGCTGCGGTACACCCCAAATCGTCCAGGCCAGATAGGGTTAAAACGTAGGTTTCATTATTTTGGATGAAGAAAATGGCGTATAAAGTATCTTTTTTGACCGCCGGACATCTCGGTCCGGCAGCTAAATCGTTTTTGTCGGTTAGACAAAATATCCACGTTCAATAGATATCAGCTAATATAATATCATTAAGGGGCTGTATGTCAGACAAGTTTCGCTTAGGCATATACCCATTACCACTATAGTGTTCATCCACCAAGCGCCTCCACTCAAAGTTTCTCAGATTTGGCGATACATATCGCATGCTTATAGCAAAATACGAACGTAGCGTGCAAGACCTATGGCGCTACGTTTCGTAACTTGTGTCTAATTCCGCTTAACCCGGGACTAGCGGCCGTATGAACCCATGCACTTCAAGATCCTCGCGGTGCTCATATGAACAGTCACAATCAAAGCGTGACTGAGATACATCATTCTCTAGATGACGACTTTTCAACGATTATTATGGATTAAGAATACTGATCAGCGATACGGATTTTATATTTTTGGAACGTCATGATGTCTTGTCGGCATCATTGAAAACTGTTGACCGCTTCTCTCTTGCAGGAAACTAGCCTATGTTTATGTATACTATGATTGTCTCTTTGAATTTGGTGCTAGTACTGTTATATGGAATAGGGAATAGGTCTTTGGATTATAGACGCGGATATTCTTTAATGGACGACGGCTGAATTATGAATGACGGACTAGACGCTTGTAATTAGTAACTTACTAGATTCAGGACTAATGACAGAATAATGTAACGTGTACGAGCAGGACCAGTCGTGGTGTTTACGAGAAAACGAATCAATAACCGGGAAATGCCCACTGGCATTCTGGCCGTCACCGTATAGTTAGCCCCTTCACTAGTAAAGATCCGGGGATCGAAGAGATGATCACAACCCTACAAGGATGACTGACGCTAATGTAAAGGTCTATTATGGTATATTCTGCACAAATAGTATACGCGATTACAGATAATAGCGTAGAACCGCGTGGCTTAGACAGAATGTCTAAGGAGATGTAACGTTATACAGTGGAATGATATTTACATATATGTACAGACACTAGGAGAGTGTATGCAAATAAACTTGATGTTATATGCACCTCATATAGGGAAGCGTGTGCATATAAGCTTGATGTTATATACCAATAAGAGTGTGTGCATATAAGCTTAATATTATATATAAATAATATCAGAGTGTATGCATATAATTGTACAGTTATATGTAGTGCTTTAAATTGGCATGGGGGCGCGATAAGGGCGGCCTGGTTGCTGGCCCTTCTCTTCTGGGTATAAGGGCGGCCTGGCTGCTGGCCCTTCTCTTCCGTCGTTGGAACGTTACGGATGTAACGCTCTCTCAATATATGGCACCCAGTCGTTGGGGCCTCCCCACGGATGTGGCAGCCCGTCGTCTTCTTCACCCCAAGTCGTAGGAACGTTACGCCTGTAACGCTCTCTCAAGAGATGGCACGCAGTCGTTGGAACGTCACGGCTGTAACGCTCTCTCAATATATACCCCCAGTCGTTGGAGCCTCTCCACGGATGTGGCAGCCCGTCGTCTTCTTCACCCCAAAGTCGTCGGAGCCTGATCCTAACTTGTCAGCTCACCAGTCTGCTTCCCGCACAGGTAAGTATAGCACGGCGTCTCAACCCTCCCGGCTGCTGCGACCCGTCTATAGGCACGGCCTGTGACTGCACAACCTCACGACGACCCCTTAGGTAAGAACCACGTACAGCTCACCATCCGTGGCCGTCAGGACAACTACTTGGGTATATAGTGTGCTATTATTTCATCTGGTACCGTTATAGCACCATTTCTTTATGTAAACTGTCGATGGCGACCCTCTGCGACCCGGTCGCATGCCTCTGCGACCTTTCTGCGACCTTTTGCGACCCGGTCGCAGGTCTGTAGATTTCACGGTTTATCGACGTTTCTCGGGAGAAGAAGTCTGTCTGTGCTGTGCCTTGTCTTGTCTGTACTGTCTGTAACTTGTATCTTGTCTTTGGCCTTGTCTGTTCTTTACTGTCTGTAACCTGTGTCTTGGCTTGACTGTACAGTCTGTAATCTTTGTGATCTCTTTTACACCGGTAAAACGAAGCCCGCCTGTACCGTATCTTGTCTTTGCTGTACTGGCTGTAATATCTGTGCTCTCTTTTACACCGGTAAAACGAAGCCCGCCTGTACTGTATCTTGCCCTTGCTGTACTGGCCGTAATATCTGTGGTCTTTTCCGCCCACGTACAGCGTCCATACGACCGTCTGCGGGTTGCACGATACGCCGTCGAATAACGGTATGAGGGTTTGGCTCTATTATCCCCGTATTTATAGTACAGTTGCATATATTTTCTGAGGATGGAGGGATCCCTATTTATCGTCATTTACCGCTTCACGACCGATAACACCGACACATAAATGATACTGCCCACATCCCAGTGCCCGGGTTGTTCAGTAAAACAGTGCCGATATCATACAATCTACTGGTAATGACCTATGTCCTTATTCTATACTGATGTATGATCATGTTAATTACCGGAATGTGCTACGCGGCAATACATGTCATGTTACAGACTTATAGAATACCCCCAGCCTACAATAACCACGCCAGTCGGTTTTCCCACTCTGTCGTGTTTCCTATACTATAGTACACCGCACAAACACGTGTCCAGACTGAAAATACAAACCGACAAATTCGCATTGGTTTTGCGTGTTTTTCACAGGTTGTACTCGCTACAGGATCTACAATCTTTTAGACTCCCAGGCCAAAACAATTACATTTGCGACCCGGCCGCAAAGTGTGCCAAAATCAACAATTCAGGCTGTACCTGTGCGTGCTTTCTCTAGAGCTGTCTTTCTGGTCTGAACACCGTTGGAATGTCTGCACGAGCTTAAATAGGGTGTGCACTCTCCACACCCAAAAAGTCCCCACAGGAGGCTTCCTCACGAACGGAGACGTTTCGCCCACAATGAATTATCGTCTCTCACAGCAAAATTACAGTTCATAGTCCATAAACTAGAATGGCATCCCGATCTAGAACCCGTAGAGAATATTTCACGTAAACGGCAACTCCTATCTCGCTCTGGTAAGCGAAAAATACGGTGGAATCCATTTCCATACACTGCCTTGCTCGCCACGGAAGATACGTGTCAAGGTCGTTCGCCTTATTCCATTCATATCACCCTGCGGATTCAAACTGTTCTCTACACAAACGGTTAACCGTTACACTGCCCCCGCCTTTCCAAGTCATGACGTCCTCGTCATGGGCGTTCCGGCCCCACAGTAGAGGGTAGTTCTACAGTTCCAGTTGTACAGTTCGAATCAATTTAAACAATCAAACAGTCCTTGCCAATTACTGGCCATCAGGGCCGGCGAAATTACCAGGTGGCCGCCGTCCGGCGGTCTGGCCGGGCCACCACGACATTAGGTCCACAGATTTCCTCTCCTGGTCCGTCGCGGGCGGGCGTACTTTAGGGGTTCCGGTCACTGTCCTCGTGATCCCCTTCCCGCTCTGGCACCTGGAAGGGTACACATAATTACATGGGCGGCTATCAGAGCCGCCCCACGACATTAGGTCCCAGAGCTGCACGCTCAGTTGGAGGGGTCGGGCTTCCCCTCATGCAGGCTATGTTCCTCCGTCCATGCGCCTTTATCGTAAACTTTCCGCCACTCGCGGCCCTGGCGATCCCGAACCGAATCCACATATAGCTTGGTGCGCCGCACCAACACGCGCTGGGGTCGGGCCACGTCCAGGCTCGCTGGCCTCTGCGCCGGTCTGGCCTCCGCGGCAGGCGGGCTCTGGACCCGGTCGGTGGCTCGTCCCGATCCTTCGGATGTGCCGCCCGCACCAACACCCTCGCCTTCATCGGTGTCGTCCTCGCTGTCGTCTTCACTGAACTCGGTCACCGGCGGATGGAGCACCAGCCTCGGGAGCTCCGGCATCACCTCCCGCTGGGAGGCACTACACCCACGGGCCGCGGCTCCGGGGCTGACGACTGCGACCGTTACCCCCGTCCCCAACATGGTCTCCTCTGGATCCCGGGGAATACTGACTGGGAGGGAGATGGCGACCCCCGGTTCCTCCTGGCAGGGAACAGGCCCCATCACCGGCTCTTCCTCTGGCGCAGGCAGCAGGCGCGGTTCGTCTTCTGCTACCTGCAGCGCCTTCTCCACCTCAGTTACTTCCACCTCGATGGCCTCGGTCTTTGGATGCTCCTCCACTGGCCCCTGCGACCGTCCCACGGCCGCCGGTAGCTGCCGGGCCTCGGCGCAACGTCGCCCCCGTCCCAACGCCTAGACCACTGACATCATCCGGCACGCTGCCGCTTCTGGTTCCGCCGGCCTCGGCTCTGGCAGGCCAACGGTCCACGTCGGAGGCAGCACCGCGGTCCCAGGTTCCCGGGGGATTGGGCCCCCCAGCTGCCGTCCCAGTCGTGCCTCCTCTTACAGTGCTCGGTGAGCCGCTTCTGTCTGTGAAAGCGCCCGGGGCAGTAGGGGCACAACTACGTGGGTTCTGGGTCGGTGTCCCGCTTCTTCGTCCTCCTGGGGTTCGGCTCCCATCTCGGCGAGGTTTCTTTGCTCGGTCGCTCATGACGTCTGGATTCTGTAAAGACAGAACAGAATGGCCATTAGTAATGGGCCGATTCCCTTGCAAAGTACAGTTATCCTCAAACCGCCCCACGTTCTCACTTTCCCCACGGCGCCCCATAGGGCGCCCTAACAGCGATGAGCTCCCCTTTCACGGGGCAGGGGCTGGGACGTCAGCACGTAATCGTGCAACCTGCGAGGCTTCACCACTCGCCGACCGCGGGTCGTCGTCGCGTGTGTGGGGGCTGCCTCACCCTCGGCCACTTCCTCGGGCTCGTCCTCCAACTCGCTGTCCGGCGTTCCCCGCGGTTCCAACTCAAATTCGGCCTGCCAGGCCGGCTGTCGGATGACGCGTCCACTCCGGCTCGTCTGGGGCTGGCCTATGGGCGGCTGCACGGCTACCGCGTGGGTCAGGGCGTAAGGTTCTACTCGGGCCGGGGCCGGCGGGCCGCCGCCGTCGTCACTGCCGCTCTCGGACGCCGTATCGTCACCCTCCACGTCTTGTCGCGGATAACACGGTTTGATCCGGTCGACGTGTACGACCTGTCGCCTCCCGTCGTCACTCCGGATCCGGTAGGTAACGTCTGACAACGCCGCCTCCACCACAAACGGTCCTAGCCACCGGTCTTGAAGCTTCCGTATCTGCCCTGGCCGGGTCACTACGGTATGCAGATAGACCTGGTCTCCGGGGACGAATCTTTGGGCCTTGGCCTTCAGGTTGTACAGACGCTTCTGCCGTCTCAGGGCCTTCCCACTATTTTCCCTCGCATCCTCTTGGACGTCGACTAAGTGGTCACGAAGGTCCCCGACCCACGGCACTGGCTCCGTTCTCTCACTCGGGGGAGCCCCAACTGTCAGGTGAGCTGGTAGGGTCACCTCGCGGCCAAACGTCATCATATTCGGCGTATACCCCGTAGTCTCGTGTGCTGCTGCACGGTACGCCATCAGCGTCAGTGGAATATATACATCCCAATCGTCGGGGTGGCGGGCGGCACTAGCATGAAGCATCTGACCCAGAGTCCTGTTGAACCTCTCAACTTGGCCGTTAGACTGCGGATGATACGCCGTCGTCCGCGTCTTCTTCATGCCGAGGATCCGGCACATCCCCTCCAACACTTTGCTCTCAAAGTTCCTCCCCTGGTCCGAGTGTATCAGGGAGGGGACACCGAACCGGCTGACGTACAAGTCAATCACAGCCTGGGCCACTGTCTCCGCTTCTTGGTCCGGAAGTGCAGCAGCCTCCACTCACTTCGTGAAATAGTCACAGATGACCACAATATGCAGATTTCCTCTCGTCGTCAGGGAGAGGACCCATCAAGTCCACGGCGATACGTTCTCCGGGGCATCCCGTCATCATCCCGCGGTGCTGTCCTCGGGGTTTCTTCCCGGCCTGCTTCCTCCGACTGCACGTGTCGCAGCTCCGACACCACTGTCGAACGTCACGCTGCAGCCCGACCCAGGTGTACGCTTGTCGCATCTTCTTTAAGGTCTTGAACACCCCTAGGTGTCCTCCAGTCGGGCTATCATGACATTCCTTAAGTATCCTCTGTTGAAGGGCCCTCGGGACCACCAGTAACTTAGCCTTCTCTCGGCCCCGCACGTCATACCAACGCCGCACCATGAGATCTCCTTCCAGGGCCAAGGCGTCGTAGGCTCCCCACAGCGCTTTCGTTACCCCGCTGTGTTGACAGACCAGGTCCCACCGAGGTCTTGTACCAGCCTTCACCCATTCAATCACCGGAAGTAGCGCGGGGTCTGCAGCCTGGGTCGCTGCAAAGTCCTCGTTGGGTGGAGACATGGTCACAGCTCGCAGTCTCTCCATCTTCGGTCTCGGAGGAACGACCACACTGCTTGCACGGACGTCTGCTCATCGCGTCAGCATTCTGATGCTTACGGCCCGGTCGGTCCGATGTCAAATTGATAGGTCGACAGAGCTTGGATCCACCTTGCGAGTTGGCCCTCCGGCTCTCTGAATCTCATGAGCCACCTCAAGGACCCGTGGTCGGTGCGCAGTAGGAACTTCTTCCCGTAGAGGTAGTGCCGGAACGACTTAACGAAGTGGACCACCGCCAGGAGTTCACGCCTGGTCACGCAGTAGGCCTTCTCAGTCTTGGTGGGTACCCTGCTGCCATAGGCCACCACTCTCTCCTGTCCGTCGACCTCTTGGGACAATACGACCCCGATGCCCCAACCGCTGGCATCCGTGTTCAGGATAAACGGTTTAGACATGTCAGGCATGGCCAGGATGGGCGTCGCTACCATCTTCTCCTTCAGGGTCTCACATGCGATCTGACAATCGTCGGTCCACACAAAGCTCTTCTCTTTCTGAGTAAGTTGATGCAGGGTCGCTGCCACGGTTGCAAAGTCTTTGACGAACCTCCGATAATAGCTACATAATCCGAGGAAACTCCGTACCTCGGTCTGGGAGACTGGGGTGGGCCAGTCTCTCACAGCCTGGACCTTCTCCGGCTCCGTCTCGATACCAGCGCCGGACACGACGTGTCCCAGGTAGGTGACTTTTCGGGCGCCAATCACACACTTGGAGGGTTTCAACTTAAGCCCGTGGAGTTGTAGTCTCTGTAACACCACCTCCAAGTTGGCCAGCATCTCGGTAAACGTCTTCCCGAACACGATGATATCGTCGAGGTAAATGAGGCACGTCTCGTAGTGCAGACCAGCCAATACCGCTTCCATCAGGCGTTCGAAGGCTCCAGGGGCGTTGCACAGCCCGAACGGCATAACGCGGAACTGGTAAAGGCCTTTCCTGGTAGCAAACGCGGACTTGCATCGATCTTCAGGCGCCAATTCAACTTGCCAGTATCCGGACATCAAGTCGAGGGTAGACCACCACTGTGCCCCGTTCAGTGCGTCAAGACTGTCATCGATCCTCGGCAGAGGATATGCGTCTTTCTCTGTGACGTCATTCAGGGCCCGGTAATCGACGCAGAATCGAGATTTACCGTCCTTCTTCTTCACCAGGACGACAGGGGCCGACCACGGTCCCTCGGAGGGCTCGACCACACCTCGTCGTAACATCTCGTCAACCTGCTTGTCGATCTCCCATCGGGCATGAAGGGGCGGTCTTCTAGGTGGAATACGAATCGGGGGTGCATTCCCCGTCTTTATTTGATGTTGCACCCTGGTCGTACGTCCAAGGTCATCGTCATCGGCCGCAAACAAATCAGCGTGTCGACTCAGCATTTGTTCAACTTCCCTCAGCTGGGCTGCACTCAGGCCGTCCTTGGACTTCTCCAACAGAGGCTGCATATATGCCGGCAGGGTCGTCGTCCGCGCCCTCGCCGCTGTAGGCTCTTCCGGAACATCACCTAGTGTGGACATACTACCACAGAAGGTACCAGCGTGGATGACGGTGGACTCGTCGGAAGCGTTCAGCATACGAATAGGCACACTACCATCAGATGCAACCCGAGAGAGTGTTCTCGCCAGGACTAGGCCGGTCTTCTCGGTAAATGCGAGCTCCCCCTCTACTAGTCCAATTTCCCCCGGCGGTGCGTCTTCCACCCTGGCCGGGGCGAGCATCTGGGTTCTAGGCGGTATGGTGATGGTCTCAGCCAGGGCCAAACGATAGCAATCGAAACTTCCTACGACCTCGCATTGCAGGTACTTGCCCCCCCCCAGCTTCAGTCGATGGCCTCTTGCGTCAAGTATACAGCCGTGGCGATACAGAAAGTCGTACCCCAAGATGGCGTCAATGGACAGATCTCCCACAACCAGCGTGTGCTTCCACACCGTCCCCTGGATCGATATCCTGAAGTCTCCCTCTCCGAGCAAAGGCATATGGAAACCGTCAGCCACCTTGATGGACTGGTACCGGGAGTCTCGAAGGACTGGTTTCACATCTGGGTCAAGCTGTTCCCATATCCGGCGGCTGATCAAGGAGATAGATGCTCCGGAGTCCACACAGCACACCACCTTCACCGGCCCGATAGACGCGGGTAGATATATCCCTGCTTCTCCCTGATTATGAAGCGCAGGCTTCGGTCCCTGGGGCTTTGGTGGTTTCCCGGACCCGGACGATCGTCTCGGGGGCGGAGAGGGTGAACGTCTAGGGCACGCCGCCCTACAATGGCCGTCTTCTCCACACCTCCAACATCCCCGGCGTGGTTGTCTTCCCGTCCTCTGCCCCCGCCTTGAACCCGAGCGTCCCCGCCCTGGGAAACGCCTCTTAAATTCTTCCATCAGGGTAGCAGTCTCTGCTCGAAGTCGGGCCTCCTCGTCCTCATCATCTTCTGGAACTTCAGCCGGTATGTTCTCCCCTGCAGCGGCCCTTGCCGTGGGATCAGGACGTCGCCGCTGGGCGTCTTGGAAGGCCTCTACTTCCGCTGCTGCATGTACAGCCTCGTCTAAGGACTTCGGGCGGCACTGCCAGACTTTAACCGTAGGTCTTCTCCAATTGCCTCGAATAATTGGTCACGGCCCAGGGTGTCTTGGACCTCATCGCCCGCTTCTGGGTAAGCCATCTGGCCAAGTCTCACCAGAGCTTGGCCCAGTTCAGGTAGACCTTCTCCCCTCTGTCGTCGCCTTGACCTAAGCTTGGACTTATACAGCTCCGTCTGGTTAGGGGTGCGAAGCGTCTCTCCAAGGCATCACGCAGGCAGATGAAGTTTGCCTCCCCTGGTTCCATCTTCAGACTAGAGAGGACCTGTTGTGCTGGCCCCCGCAGGGAGACGGCCAAGTGTTGTCTCTTCTCCTCCGGTGTCCACCGGTTCAAGGCTGCGCAATGCTCAAAATGTACCAGGTGATCTCTCCAGGGCGTACCCCCATCATATGTCGAAGCCTTAACCCACATCTTACGGGAAGGGGGCATGGTCGTAACGGTGGCCGTCCCACTAGTGTCAGCCGCTGTAAGGCGCACTTCTACGCGGGAAGTAAACGTGGTTGCCTCTGCCCCCGTTGTCTCAGCCCCGGCGGTGGCGGGATGTCCCCTCTCCTCGGCCGCTGGATGCCGCCCTTCGCAAACCGTCTGTTCCCGTATAGGCTGGCCCATGGAGGTTCTGGTAATACTTTCCCCTTCTATCCTAGGCCTGGAGGTGTATGCCGGGGACCCTACCATCGACTGATTGAACGTCGCCTGCATGGTATGCATCTGTGCCTGTAAACTTTGGAGGCCCTCTAACAGCACCCGATTGGTCGACGAGGTCTCGGTCTCGACGATGGCGGGCGCTGACAGCTCGGACGGTGCTTCTACCGGTCTCACATCTTCTGTCGTCGCCAGCGTCGCAGACCCAGGTGACCCCACCCTCGATCGCCCTCTCCCCTGTAGGATAGCCCGTAGACCCGCTATATCCGGACGTCTCGGTGTGGTCGCTGGAGTACTCATGGTTAATGGCGTTGTCGGCACGTCGTTGTCGGTCATCTCAAGTAGTCGGTTGTTCTCTTCTGTTGTAGATCAGCCCAGATCCCACCGCTGCCACCAGTTTTCTACGTGTAACGTGTACGAGCAGGACCAGTCGTGGTGTTTACGAGAAAACGAATCAATAACCGGGATTGCCCACTGCCATTCTGGCCGTCACCGTATAGTTAGCCCCTTCACTAGTAAAGATCCGGGGATCGAAGAGATGATCACAACCCTACAAGAATGACTGACGCTAATGTAAAGGTCTATTATGGTATATTCTGCACAAATAGTATACGCGATTACAGATAATAGCGTAGAACCGCGTGGCTTAGACAGAATGTCTAAGGAGATGTAACGTTATACCGCGTGGCTCAGACAGAATGTCTAAGGAGGTGTATACAGTGGAATGATATTTACATATATGTACAGACACTAGGAGAGTGTATCCAAATACACTTGATGTTATATGCACCTCATATAAGGAAGCGTGTGCATATAAGCTTGATGTTATATACCAATAAGAGTGTGTGCATTTAAGCTTAATATTATATATAAATAATATCAGAGTGTATGCATATAATTTTACAGTTATATGTAGTGCTTTAAATTGGCATGGGGGCGCGATAAGGGCGGCCTGGTTGCTGGCCCTTCTCTTCTGGGTATAAGGGCGGCCTGGCTGCTGGCCCTTCTCTTCCGTCGTTGGAACGTTACGGATGTAACGCTCTCTCAATATATGGCACCCAGTCGTTGGAGCCTCCCCACGGATGTGGCAGCCCGTCGTCTTCTTCACCCCAAGTCGTAGGAACGTTACGCCTGTAACGCTCCCTCAAGAGATGGCACCCAGTCGTTGGAACGTCACGGCTGTAACGCTCTCTCAATATATACCCCCAGTCGTTGGAGCCTCTCCACGGATGTGGCAGCCCGTCGTCTTCTTCACCCCAAAGTCGTCGGAGCCTGACCCTAACTTGTCAGCTCACCAGTCTGCTTCCCGCACAGGTAAGTATAGCACGGCGTCTCAACCCTCCCGGCTGCTGCGACCCGTCTATAGGCACGGCCTGTGACTGCACAACCTCACGACGACCCCTTAGGTAAGAACCACGTACAGCTCACCATCCGTGGCCGTCAGGACAACTACTTGGGTATATAGTGTGCTATTATTTCATCTGGTACCGTTATAGCACCATTTCTGTATGTAAACTGTCGATGGCGACCCTCTGCGACCCGGTCGCAAGCCTCTGCGACCTTTCTGCGACCTTTTGCGACCTTTTTGCGACCCGGTTGCAGGTCTGTAGATTTCACGGTTTATCGACGTTTCTCGGGAGAAGAAATCTGTCTGTGCTGTGCCTTGTCTTTTCTGTACTGTCTGTAACTTGTATCTTGTCTTTGGCCTTGTCTGTTCTTTACTGTCTGTAACCTGTGTCTTGGCTTGACTGTACAGTCTGTAATCTTTGTGCTCTCTTTTACACCGGTAAAACGAAGACCGCCTGTACCGTATCTTGTCTTTGCTGTACTGGCTGTAATATCTGCGCTCTCTTTTACACCGGTAAAACGAAGCCCGCCTGTACTGTATCTTGCCCTTGCTGTACTGGCCGTAATATCTGTGGTCTTTTCCGCCCACGTACAGCGTCCATACGACCGTCTGCGGGTTGCACGATACGCCGTCGAATAACGGTATGAGGGTTTGGCTCTATTGTCCCCGTATTTATAGTACAGTTGCATATATTTTCTGAGGATGGAGGGAATCCCTATTTATCGTCATATACCGCTTCACGACCGATAACACCGACACATAAATGATACTGCCCACATCCCAGTGCCCGGGTTGTTCAGTAAAACAGTGCCGATATCATACAATCTACTGGTAATGACCTATGTCCTTATTCTATACTGATGTCTGATCGTGTTAATTACCGGAATGTGCTACGCGGCAATACATGTCATGTTACAGTCTTATAGAATACCCCCAGCCTACAATATCCACGCCAGTCGGTTTTCCCACTCTGTCGTGTTTCCTATACTATAGTACACCGCGCAAACACGTTTCCACACTGAAAATGCAAGCCAGCAAATTCGCATTGGGTTTGCGTGTTCTTCACAGGTTGTACTAGACTATAGTACATCGCACAAACACGTTTCCACACCGAAAATGCAAGCCGACAAATTCGCATTGGTTTTGCGTGTTTTTCACAGGTTGTACTCGCTACAGGATCTACAATCTTTTAGACTCCCAGGCCAAAACAATTACATTTGCGACCCGGCCGCAAAGTGTGCCAAAATCAACAATTCAGGCTGTACCTGTGCGTGCTTTCTCTAGAGCTGTCTTTCTGGTCTGAACACCGTTGGAATGTCTGCACGAGCTTAAATAGGGTGTGCACTCTCCACACCCAAAAAGTCCCCACAGGAGGCTTCCTCACGAACGGAGACGTTTCGCCCACAATGAATTATCGTCTCTCACAGCAAAATTACAGTTCATAGTCCATAAACTAGAATGGCATCCCGATAGAACCCGTAGAGAATATTTCAACTCCTATCTCGCTCTGGTAAGCGAGAAATACGGTGGAATCCATTTCCATACACTGCCTTGCTCGCCACGGAAGATACGTGTCAAGGGCGTTCGCCGCATTCCATTCATATCACCCTGCGGATTCAAACTGTCCTCTACACAAACGGTTAACCGTTACACTAACATATGTCATTAACTTTCCTAATGTCAATTAAAATGACATGACGGTTGTTACGAAGTGAAGATCCAACTGAAAAGTTTACAGGCCGATTTTTCGTTTGGATTTATTTTCGGGGCGTAGCTATGGACTGTAAATGCGACGCCGGCAGGTAAGGATTAGATGTGGGCCATTTTCCGAGAGCGTAACCTCGCGGTAAGAGCCGGTGTAATCTGTGCGTTCCCGACCCACATCCCCACTGCATAGAGAAAAGCACGTTTCGCTATATATTCAACTTAGCTACCAGCTATACTGGGCGGTTTCTTCGTGGTTGGCGGACTCATGGCGAGCAAGTCATGCAGACGGGTGAATGATTTCGAGCAAGTACTACAAGCGAACATTCTTGGTGGCTGACGGAGTGTCTGCTGAAACTGCCAGGTCGCTCCCCTTATAGCACTCTAGCTGTTGAACTATATTTAGCACAGTTGATTCAAGTTGGTCCAAACCAGTGCAAATCGGTCTAAACCCATTCGTATGTGTACGTCATGATCCGGCTAACGCTCGCCAATGACTATCAACGCTTCAATGCTCTAGAGAGTAGGGGCGAGAGAGATTAAAAGTGAGCTTAGCAGCTCTGACTTGTCTAAATGATGTGATATCCCATGGAATTGACACTAATTCATCGAAAAGCCTTAACGCCTTATCTCTTTACCTTATCGTCCAAACTTAACGCATTAACGCCCTACCGTAACGCAACACCCCGGAAGTGATGTCATCGCCGGAAGGGACGCCACAGCTTGAAGTGACGTCATCACATGCATGTGCGCAGCCTGCTATTACCGCCTGAAACCTGTAGTTTTCAGGCTTATGGTGCACCAGGGTTTTCCCCGCTGCACCGCCAGGTGAGCGCACACGCATGCGATAACATCACTTCCGGCTATGACATCACTTCGGTTGATGGCATCGCTCCCGGGATATCTTATTCCGGTAGGGAGTTAAGGCTTTAAGATAGGGCATTAAGGCGTATGGATAAGGCGTTAAGGCGTTACGCTGGGCGTTAAGGCGTTACGACAGGCGTTAAGGCGTTACGATGAATTAGTTCCCTGGGATATCACGTGATCATTCACCAATTAGAACGCCTTAGCTTACTTTGACTTTCTCCCGCTCCTTCTTCCTAGAGCGCTGAATCGCTAAGGCATGAGTTACTCGTGTTACTCGTTCATAGCATACACCGTTTTGACTGGTTTCGATTGTACCAGCTAGCGTGCTATAAAACGGAAGCGGCCTGGCCGTTTCAGCAGATACACTGTTAACCTCAAAGATGTTCGCTTGTACTACCTGCTCGAAATCATTTACTCGTATGCACGACTTGTGCCGCCATAACTCTGCTAATCACGACGAAATCGCCCAGTTTATCTGTACGATAATTTACTCGTTTCAACGCCGGATCATTTACAGCGCTGTGAATGTGCACTCCATGGATCAGGGGAACTCTGAAGGAGGATATGAATGTGGGCACCATTTCAGTCAGTTGATGGGACACCAATGCACACAACAACCTCTGCCTCAGCCACGTATGAGGGTGCAGTAACCTGTAGAGACAAACATCGAGACAAAGGAATCACACACCCATCGTACAAGGGTTGAGGAACCCAACCCTCCTCCGACCATCCCATCATCTGAGATGCATGCACCATCCACCCAACGCAAGAAGATCGACGATTATGCCACCCTAATTCAACAGCCAGATTTTTCGTGCCGCAGATCTGTGTACTGCACAGGTGCGATGATCCGAAAGTCATGTGGCCAAAACTTGATCGGATATGGCCTTTGACTGGTGGCCCTTAACGGCCATGACCTACGACGATACAGCCACAATATTAATTAATTTGCACTTTATATACTATTCATGAGATAAATCATTCGCACGTTTACGCCTAGTACGGAGCCCCGGCCAATCAAAAGAACCTGTGGCTTTATTATTGCGGAGCCAAATGAAATTTCATATGTCAATAACAATTAACAATACAAATCGGTATTGTTGTACTGAGCTTCGTCTGTCTGTCCATCATGAAGACCAAGCGTCATCTGAAAGAGCATATGGAACTACTGTCCATCGAGGTCCTGCAAAATGCGATCAAAATGCGCAAACAGATGTTCCAGGACATGTAGCCGTTACAGTATCCTGACCTGTCCGACGGTGCTTAGGGAAACGTCTAACGGACAAGAGCGAACATAGCCGAAGGTCAACGAAACACCAAGCGAATTCTGCTTGGACAAGAGCAGCCGAGAATACATCTAACGGGCAAGAGAGAATATCATAGATGCAACATCAAATGGCGGCTTCTGACTGGACAGGAGCAGCCGCCGATGCGTCTGTTACAAACAAGGGCATTCTTAAACTGTGAACATAACCGACGCTCCCCCAGCTTGGATTTGATGTAACAATCTCTCATCTGTGACGTCACTTCCGCTGATGTAATAAAAATGCATTCTATAGGATCTACATCGATGTACATACCCCTCCTCTACTAGATCTCCATCTAAATATCAAATGTGGAAAATCCAATGTTAAAGCCGTATACCGACTTTCGCCACGAATCCCGGTACACGGGGGAAGGAGAATGCCATGAGGTAAGTTCTCCTGCATTCGAGGCCGTTCGGGCTCAATATCCACGCCCCGCTCGATGCCTGATCAGTTACTGAAAACCAGCCACATCTCTACATACCCCTCCTCTACCAGACCTCCATCTAAATGACAAGTGCGGAAGCTCATATGTTAAAGCCGTATACCGACTCTCACCACGAATCCCGGTACACGGGGAAATTCGGGTGTCGATCTGCAAACAACCAAGAGTAAATGGATGAACAGACGTGGACTATGATGAAAACTCAACGGGCGTGGAGAATGCCATGAGGAAAGTTCTCCTGCATTCGAAGCCGTTCGGGTTCGATTTCAAAAGTCTTTGGAAGTCTTTTATCGGTTACTGGAAACCAGCCATATCGTGGAGAATGTATTACCGCGGACCGTGTACCGGGATTCGTGGCGAATTCTTTAACATTGGAATTTCCGCACTTGTCATTTAGATGGAGATCTGGTAGAGGAGGGGTATGTAGATCGCTGTAGGTCGTATAGAAAGCATTTTTATGACATCCACTGTCATTGTGGTGTATGAAAAGTTGGGAAATAATTATATTCTTGAAAAAAAAAATTAATCACAACAACAACAACATCGACGAAGACACCCCCTGCCACCCAAATCACTGCATTTGTGGGCTCATTTGTGGGCCCATATTTTAGCGGATTAGGCGTCAGGCAATATGTTGTTTATGCTATCCCCTCCGATTGTTTTGAATTCACATGTTTCATATCCGCTGAATTTTGACTTGAGAGGCGCCCTATGTGGTTTCCTTCTGGAACTTCAAAGAGTTTGTCTTCCTGCCTTTGTCTTTATGAACTCGGCCTGCATCGAATCCGAGAGCCTGGATCTGACTGCAGGGCTGGTACTGACTGACTACAGGTTCGGAGTGTGCACACATGTATTTACGAGGATAAGGTGCTATCGTGAGCGGAATACAATTCGTTCAAGCTATGAATCTTATAGTTTGTAAGGATGTTTACCCGATTGTCCCCCGCTCATTTCTCCGTGTCCGTTCACACGGCATACAATCGATAGTGCCCCTCTATAGGGGTACCGGTACTCTCCCCCTCTTTGACTCCGCTCGGTGTCATCTGTCTACCTGGCCGTGCATTGTGGTTCCTGGATAAAGTCTGAAACCAATTTTTTATTTTTTTTTTATCAAAAACTGTATGTCAACTGTAGAGATGTTTGTGATTATATCCATACAAGAATCATATTCGTGTAAACCATAGTTTCGTCTTTCAGGCAAATAAAGTGTGAAAGTTACTGCTCTTCACAACCTGTACACGCGCATTTTAGGTGGAAGTACGAAAGACAATCAACTAAGAAGTGGTGAACTTTTCTTTTAGCCGATTAGATTAACTGGACTATCTGTGATGCATCTAGAGAGATACATATATATCAAATTATAATTAAACGGATATACATGATATCAGAAGCGTATTTTTTCAACACGTGTTCCGGTACTATATAACCTACACACGCTTTGAATCTTCATCCTGATGAGATCTATGGTTATTGGTTTGTTCTGTGAGATAAAAAAAAAAGAGAAAATAAAGTTATGTACACCACAAAAAATGAATTTAGAGCGGAAGCTTCCATTTTCACTCTAATATAACCCCTCTGTACCTCCAAGAGTGCAGAGTACCGCTTAGAGATGCACTATGGATTGTGTGCCGTGGTTTATGTCCGTTAAAAATCTTCGCAAGCGATAACTTCCAAACGCTTTGTGGGATTCCTCCGAATTTGGCATATGCATTCCTTGCGACAAGATCCGAATGAATGTGAATGTGACGCCACTGAGTTGTGTTTCAACCTTCTGTGGATGTCCGTTCGTGTCTGTTCACGTCCGTTCCTGTCCATGCAAATTCTTCGCAAGCAAGAACTTTAAACGCTTTGTCGGATTCCTCCACTTCTCAAATTTGATATGCATATAACATGATATGAGATGTCGCTTGGGATTGCGTTTCGCCCACTTGCGCCTACAGGTGGCGTACCCTGGCGGCAGAATCCGAAATTTGTTTCCAGGACATAACTTGAGAACTGATAATCGCATTCTTCTCAAATTTGGTATTCATATGACACAAAATGTCGCTTGGGATTGTGTTTTGACCACTTGTGCCTTCTGGTGGCTAAATCTACATTTACTTTTCGGGCTTTCGGGCAATAACTTGAGGATCCTTCTCAAATTCGGTTTGCAGATACCATGCCACGAGATGTCCCTTTGGACTGTTTTTCGCCCGCTTTTTCCTACAGGTTCATATGAAAATGACGAGATAGTTCGGCCCTTAGAAATTGTATGACGTTCCCAACTGAGAGATGATTGACTTCTACATGATCGAAGAGAATGTGTGGAAGATTAAAACAATACTGTTCTCCTTGTAATACATGTAAAATCTTAAAGGAAAACAAATTCCCAATTTTACAAATAACATCAGTAGAGGAAATCCCCCATCATGCATTGTTCTAGGAAATGCCACTAGCCAAAGATACGAAAATGCGGAGTGAGACGTATACCATGTCAGAAAATTTGGTTTCTGAGCAATAGCTTAAGGACCCCTCTTCGGATTCTTCTCAACGTTCTTGAGCAGATACCATGCCATGAGATATCGCTTGGGATTGCGTTTCGCCCAGTTTCCCTACAGGTGGTGACACACGGTGGCAAGTCTAAACTTGGTTTCCGGACTGATCATCGCATTCTTCTCAAATTTGGTATTCATATGCCACAAGATGTCATTGGGATTGTGTTTCGACCACTTGCGCCTTCTGGTGGTAAAATCTAAATTTACTTTCCGGACAATAACTTGAGGACCCTGATCGGATTCTTATCAAACTGGCTTGCAAGAAACATGCCATGAGATGTGCTTGGGGTTGCATCTCGTCCGCTTGCGCCTACAGGTGGTGCCACCTGGCGGGAAAATCCAAATTTGGTGATTACGGGGTTATCAGTAAGCATGCTTGCAATCATATATAACAAATAATCCCCACCATTCTCATACCAGGTAATAATACTTCATTAGTCAAACATGAGTCCTTATGTATGGCAAGCAACACTTGCCACCCTCTTGTATGTATATCCCCCGAGACCAGCAACGCTCTCAAACATATCGCTGCCATTTCGGCGAGGGATCTTAACCTACTTTTTGTACATGTTCAGTTGAACTTCTCGTAATTATGTGAAATTTAAACACCGACAGTATACTGTCGGTGTTTAAATTTCACATAATTACGAGAAGTTCAACTGAACATGTACTATACTTGAAAATTTATGTTCAAGGGGACCGACTGCTGAGAAGTACGGAAGCGTATTAGTGCCAGTGTGAAAAAAAATCCGAGATTTATCTCCTAATTAGGACTTATTATCTCCTAATTAGGACTTATTATCTCCTAATTAGGAGAAAATTATCTCCTAATTAGGACATATTATCTCCTAATTAGGAGATATTATGTCCTAATTAGGAGATAAATCTCGGATTTTTTTTTTTCACACTGGCACTAATACGCTTCCGTAGAGAAGCGGGGCGTTGGCGGCTAATGTACGGTACTCTAGTTTCGAGTTTTTTTTATCAAAGCATTCTGGTGGATTAAAGTACGTAGAAATGATGAAGCTAGTTGCGCACAGTTCAACACAGAGATAAAGGGCTAGTTTCCGATGAAACAATTAACGGGCGTGTTAGCAATGTTCTTCCACAAGGACAGCTCGGATGGTAAGAGTAACTCAACGAATTGGAGGGATTGTAGGTTCGATTCCAATTGCATGTCGGCTGAATTATTGTTTCGATTTTTTTTCCACTGAACTAATTGTTGCGCTTAGTTCGAGGTCACCCAGATTAGGGATGTTCGCCATATATTGTTAGGCAAACCGTTACAGGTACATCAATTATCGCTGTCGAATAGACCTTTAATGGGAAATTCATATATGGTATCTGACATAACACCTGCATGCATCTTATTAAACACCATCGGCGAGTTTACAACCAGGATTTTGCTTCAATATATTTCTTTCAATAAGACAAATGCACAAGTTTTGCATTTCCTGGTGTATTTCCTTGATAAACTGGCTACCAATGATTAGCATGTAACACGAAAAGATGCTTCAAGTCATCGCCACTAGCATCGCCCCTCCATGTCTTTCTCAGGTGACTGTGAAAGCCAAGAGCAATACTATTTTTTTCATAAAACTTGGATGGGAATTGTGTCTGTTGCTTTTTCCAAAGGTCCACTATTCATTTAATCAATGATAACTCCGACCTGAAGTTGCCAAAATAATCAAAATGTAAGCATAATGGTCCTTTATTGGAATAGTGAAATAATTTGATCCATATTTTCATATTTACAACAGTCATCAAAGCTAAACGAGATATCCTGAAGGATCTTGGCGCCCATCATTGTTCGATAATTTTGAGCTAATGACAAGAGGATCTTTTTGTCCATTGTTACAAAGAACAAAGGATTGATTTGTAATTTTGTTTACAGAATTTCGAATCTGAGCGAAAAAGATCGGAAAAGGGACACTGGAAAACACCAAGATATAATCTTTCTAAGTTTCAGGAGTTTCAAGATTTCTAGAAGCTGTACTTATGTCGGTTGTTATAGTACAAGAGGTATGAAACATACTTAAGATTTAATAATTAGGAACGAATGCTAATTCTGTTCTGTTTACTGGGCTAGTTTGAGATATCTCTTTTAAGATACCATGCTCGAAAATAGTAAGACGGTACAATACTTAATACTGAAAGGATCCGGTCCGCGCAGTAATGTTGAAACTTTGAAAGTGTCTGAATCCTGATTATCTCCCTTGGATCGAGTCTACAGTTGTCGAGTTGTGACGTTGTGTTACAAGAGCGACGTCGCTTCATGTAGCCGACCCGCCGGCAGATGAAAGGGTGGGGCAGTTCACTTGCAACTGCATGGACTAAAGAAAACTGATTTAAATTTGAAGAAATACATTTTAATTCTGAATTATTTGAACTTCTTGATATGGAAGGTGAAGGTAACTGGGATATTCGAATCGGACCAAAAAAGGTATCTTGCACAACTAGGCCCCATATGGGACCTGTGTACCAAATTTCAGAAAGATCCATGAAATATTTCTTGAGAATTCACGATAACTATATTTCAAGAGGAAATTCAAGATGGCCACCTGCCAGCCATATTGGATTTTCGAATCCGACCAAAAAAGGTATCTTGCACAACTGGGCCACAAGGAGAACCTGTGTACCAAATTCGAGGAAGATCCATGAAGTACTTCTTGAGAAATCACGATAACAAAGTTTCATTGGGAAATCCAAGATGGGTGCCTGGTGGCCATATTGGATTTTCGAATCGGACCGGAAAAGGTATTTTGCACAACTAGACCCCAAGGGGAACCTATGTATCAAATTTGAGAAAGATCCCTGTAGTTCTTCTGAGAAATCACGATAAGGTTGCACGGAAAAATCCAAGATGGCCGCCTGGTGGCCATATTGGATTTCCCAATCGGATCAGTAAAGGTATCTTGCACAACCAGAAGACAAGGGGAACCTGTGTACCAAATTTGACAAAGATCCATGCCGTAGTTCCTGAGAAATCGCAATAACAAAGTTTCATGAGGAAATCCAAAATGGCTGCCTGATGGACATATTGGATTTTGGAATCGGACCAGAAAAGGTATCTTGCACAACTGGACCACAAGGGGAACCGGTGTACCACTTTGAGAAAGATCCATGCAGTACTTCCTGAGAAATGACGATAACAAATTTTCATGGGGAAATACAAGATGGCTGCCTGGTGGCCATATTGGATTTTCGAATGGGACCAGGAAAGGTATCTTGCGCAACTAGACCCCAAGGGGAACCTGTGTACCAAATTTGAGAAAGATCCACGAAGTAGTTTCGGAGAAATCGCGATAACAAGGTGTCATTGGTAAATCCAAGATGGCTGCCTTGTGGCCATATTGGATTTCCGAATCGGACCAGAAAAGGTATCTTGCACAACTAGACCCCAAGAGGAACCTGTGTACCAAATGTGAGAAAGATCCATACAGTACTTCCTGAGAAATGACGATAACAAGGTTTCATGGGGAAATCCATGATGGCTGCCTGGTGGCCATATTGGATTTTCGAATCGGACAAGAAAAGGTATCTTGCACAACTAGATCCCAAGGGGAACCTGTGTACCAAATGTAAGAAAGATCCATGCGGTAGTTCCTGAGAAATCGCGATAACAAGTTTTCATGGGGGAAATCCAAGATGGTCGCCTGGTGGCCATATTGGATATCGAATCGGACCAAAAAAGGTATCTTGCACAACTAGACCCCAAGGGGAACCTGTGTACCAAATTTGAGAAAGATCCCTGCAGTAGTTCTTGAGAAATCGCGATAACAAGGTTTCATGGGGAAATCCAAGATGGCCGCCTGTTGGCCATATTGGATTTTCGATTCGGATCGAAAAAGGTATCTTGCACAACTAGACCCTAAGGGGAACCTGTGTACCAAATTTGAGAAAGATCCATGCTGTACTTTCTGAGAAATGACGATAACAATGTTTCATGGGGAAATCCAAGATGGCTGCCTGGTGGCCATATTGGATTTTCGAATCGGACCAGAAAAGGTATCATGCACAACTAGACCTCAAGGGGAGCCTGTATACCAAATTTGAGAAAAATCCATAAAGCAGTTCCTGAGAAATCGCGATAACAAGGTTTCATGGGGAAATCCAAGATGGCTGCCTGGTGGCCATATTGGATTTTCGAATCGGACCAGAAAAGGTATCTTGCACGACTAGACCCCAAGGGGAACCTGTGTATCAAATTTGAGAAAGATCCATGCAGTAGTTCCTGAGAAATCGCGATAACAATGTTTCATAGGGAAATCCAAGATGGCCGCCTGGTGGCCATATTGGATTTTCGATTCGGACCGAAAAAGGTATCTTGCACAACTAGACCCCAACGGGAACCTGTGTACCAAATTTGAGAAAGATCCATGAAAGTAGTTCCTGAGAAATCGCGATAACAAGAATTGTTTACGGACGGACGACGGACGCCCTGACTGACGGACGGACGACGGACCACGGACGAAAAGTGATTTAAACAGCCCACCATCTGGTGATGGTGGGCTAAAATTCCGCCCGATGTTAAAGAGATAGGGAAGAGCGTCAATGAACGAACCGCTATGAGAATGCACCTCCCGGTGCTATCGGCAGTGCTCTTTGTTCACGGATTTATTTTACTTTGATTGTTTTGCAGGTTAGCGATTCACAAGAAAACAGAAAGGTAAGAGAAAAACACCTGGAACTCGTTCATAAACTGTGAGAGAGAAAACATAAGATTCGGTCTAAAAAGTTGCGAAAATATATGTATTTTTCTAAAAGTAAAATACGATATACACGAGTTAATAAAATTTAATATGGAAATGTGTCACGTGTACTGTTATCCGCATATATTGAGTGACTTGTATATTCACATAAACGATATATTTTAACTGTCTGATAAAAGAAACGTTGTATCTGACAACAATGGAAATGAACAATTCGACATATTTCAACATAAATAAGCATTGCAAAGTGTTGAATAATATCGCATACAGGACTTCGAAAAGTATCTCATTTTGCCTCCTCTGAGTTTAAATATCTCCGCGTATTTTTTAGAATGTATGCGAGTATGTGAGTGGGTGAAGGGTAGATAATTTTCGAATCCCTAAACGGTATTACACAGCTACGGAAGCATAGATAGGTAATGAGTGAAAATTATTTTTCCGTCCACGAAATTATCTCCGACCCGGAGATAATTATCTCCGACCCGGAGAAACTTATCTCCGACCCCGAGATACATCTCCGACCCAGAGATACATTTCCGACCCAGAGATAATTATCTCCGACCCAGAGATAATTGACCAATGGTGTTGCAGCGATCGTTACCGCAGTTCGACTCTCATTGGTCAATTATCTCCGGGCCGGATATGTATCTCGGGATCGGAGATGTATCTCGGGGTCGGAGATAATTTTCTCCGGGTCGGAGATGTATCTCGGGGTCGAAGATAATTTTCTCCGGGTCGGAGATAAGTCTCCCCGGGTCGGAGATAATTATCTCCGGGTCGGAGATAATTTGTGGACGAAAACTGTTTTCACTCATGTCCTATCTATGCTTCCGTACACAGCAGTCCGAGATGTCGATTTACGATACAAAATAGGATATAATATATTAAAATTACAAGAAATATCTTCAGGAAGAATTTGCGACGTATCCGTGTACATGTCAAATAATGAGATGGATAAAAAAGCCTGCATTTAAAGATTGATAATCTCACTCTATGGTGTTACATGACATGTTCGCCCGAATAGGCAGTATGTTTTCGTTCTTCGCAGATCAACTTGCAAATGTGAAAGTTCTGCTGAAGCAATAGGCTTCCAACCTCTTTTAAACAGTTTCGGAGAACAATGGTAAACAGTGCTGTATTGCTTGACTCCAAAATATAACGACTGATATGTAACAGTAATTCCCTAATTCTTAATTTCGGAAAATAAGAGAGACTCATAAAAATAGTTATCTTTCGTGAGAAAAGCAGATCGCATACGAAGATCGACCATGTCTGTCAAATATAAGACGACCGTCTGTCAAATAAAATATGATATAACCGATTAGTGAATACACATGAAGAATAGATATATATATACATAATCAAAAGAATAAATATACTGCATAGATATATATCTCAATCTCAGTAAACTGCGATCTGGAGGAGATACAATCACGACTTGGCGCGAAGTAAATCTCTTGTGTTCTCGCCAAGAGTTCGAAAAAGATTGGTCAGCCAATCAGAAGGCCAGTTACAAACGGTGTACGACAATTGCTCTTGAGTAGTTGGTCTTACAACCATGCGTACGCTTATGTTCGACGTGACTACCATGCACCTTATACGTCTCCATGGAGATTACGTCAAGCGTAATCTACGCACGCTTTGTAAGGCCAGCCCCAGGCGTCGATATCACACGAGCTGCAGTATTGCATGTCTGTTTGATCAACACCAAATGAACCGCCGTAGACCATTGTATGAGGCGAAGGCTCCGAACAAGCAGTTTTTGCACAAAGGCATTTGATCCATTGATTCGTCTGGCGTTATTTGGTGGAACACATGAGATATTCATAGTGCTAGTATTTATATACAGTTTAATCCGATCAAGAAATATCGAAGCTCAGTAACAGGCCTAGCGAACTCCACCACGCACGCACCTCGGTTCCTTGTCCATCCATATATTTCCGTATGCATCGGGGCCAATTCCGAGTGCATGGACCAGAAATCCTGATGCTCGTCCCATCCAATCCTTGCACTCTGAAAGTATTCCTCACCCGCGCACAAAGTTCCATGCGCTCGGACAAATTTTCACTAATATACTGATTTCGGGGAGAAATGGTGCGGGTCCACGGAACTTTGTCCGCGGCCGTGGAATACTTCACGAGCACAACGGTTGGATGGGGCAAACGCCAGGATTCATGGTCCATGTACACGGAATTGGCTCCGAGAACTCGGAATAGATGGATAAACAAGGAACTGAGATTCCTGTCTGGAGTAGTTCGCTAGGCCGGAGTAATATTTTGTGCAATATCCTGAAGGTAAAATATGTTTTCGACGTGGAAATATTTTGCTGAGTTTCCTGAATCTCCGTTTATGATGTTCACTCGAAAGAAATATGAAAGATATATATGCAACATTACACAAGATCTGAGCAATAAAGTTCTGTCTAAATAAAAAATCAAACAGTCAACATCGTTTTTATTATATTGCCTTAACTTGTAAACTGAACATGAGACAAATTTCCACTAACTCAAACACAGAAAATTTTAATCTAAAAACGGAATATTTCATAGCATAGAGATAACCGACAAAATTAAAAGGGAACGCGATTTCTGGTATAAAAACCACAACATATTATTGCCAATATATTTGTTTGAAATTTACATAACACAAATTCCAGGAAGGAGCATGCTCAGAATTTTAAGGGTCAATTCCGTGTTGAACAGGAAAGTAACTTATCTCCACGTGGTTTACCACCCTGCAAACAGTGGATAATAAGCTTCGTATCTTCGCCGGTATATTACAGCTGAGGTACGCATTGGAAAGATAATATCCTGGACAAAAGACTGACAATACAACTTGCAGTAGATCCTTTGTCAATTATATTTCGTGAGTCTTACACCAAATCGTTGCTCAGAATACGGTCTGCAACGTAGGATGGGGCCTACGTTGTTACGGGTCAACATATACTATATATACATCAAAAAGTGCAGAACCCATAACAAATAAAGCATGACCGTACATATGCATATATTGTATTTGAAGCTCACAAGTATCTACATTGCAAATTATATGTTTAGTATTTCACACTTCTCTGAGCGCAAGTAACGAGCTACAGATTTGGAAACATGTTTCAGCTTAATCATGTTTAGGTTTTAAACACATATGCGTTCAGAAAATTGATCATGCTGACGCTGATGTGATTAACAATGCGTGTAAAACCTGAACTTGCTGAAGCCCAAACAAGTGTAACGGTAAAACAAACACGGTAAATGTGTTCAAATCCTGAACATGAATTTTGCAGTATTCGAAGCACGAGACTAGGCTAGGAGATTGACAGTTTCAATTTTGAACAAAAGGAGGGGACTACTACGTTTGGCAAATTGTACATGTCCCAGAAAGTTCCCCGGGCGTACTAATACAGTACACTGTAAACTATTGATGTAAATTTTACAGTAATTTACTGTAGCTTAAGACCTTTGTTAACTCACTGTTGTTGTTGTGTAGAAAAATGACTCAAAATGGCGAAGGCGAGGACATTATTCCCATACAATTTTTGATTATTAGGGCAGATGTAACTCATCAATATCGCCTATGTTAATAAACATAATATATCAAACACTATTTGTAAATAAAGGTTTGAAAAACTTGTTGAATCTGCAATATTCTTTGCAAAAAGTAATAATAAAATGTCAAATAAATTTTCATACGTAAGGGTTCTACGGCCCTTGCAGAGAAGTTAGATATAAATGTTCATTTCAGAAAAGGAACTATTAAAACTCCTATTATGCATGGACATACCTAGTATATGCTTAAATACTATATAAAATGAATAATAGTGTGTGAAATACAGTTATATATTTTCTGGTAGGTCATTACATCATTTGTTCTGCGAGAGCCTTAAGTTTGAGGATCTCTGAATCTCTGAACCCCTATACATAATGGTATCAGCCAGTCTTGTCTCAAGAGCTATTTTTAGTCAGTTGAAGATAATAGTTGGGTTGGGTCCCAGTTTCAATTCCACAAAATTTATTAAAGGGTCCTGTTTTCAAGCTGCTTGGTGGTTGTATCACATATATACATGTACAAGAGGACCGCTTTTCTGTTTAACCGCTCTCCCCCCACCCTTCCCCCAACATATAAAAAATACAAGTAGATTTAGAGAGGCACTTCAAGGTTTTGCCATTATATTTTGCATGTGTAGAACTTTGACAAGTCATTATTTTCAGGAATTGTTTGAAATATTATGTTTCTTAACATAGGCGATGTTGAGGAGTGGAATCTGCTCTAGTAATCAAAGGTCTAATGGGGAATAATGCCATGACTTTGCCAGTTTGAGCTATTTTTGTTATCAACAACAACACTGGGTTAACAAAGGCATTTACTGTAGCAAAATATACAGTAAGTATTACGAAATGCAAATTTTTAGAGTAACTTACTGTAAATTCGTAATATTATCTGTACATTTTACAGTAGAGTTCTGGTAACTTTGCTGCAAGTAATTTACAGTAGCTTGAGTAAATCACTGTATAATTTACAGCAAAAGTTTATAGTGTATATGTATCTCACAAGATTGTGCTTCGAACGAATAATTAATGCTTAAGTGTATCAGATACCAACAAAGCTGGAGAAAGTTTATGTTCAAATCTATAATATCCTAATGCGTAGACAACACAGGAGCCGCAAACGAATCATGAGGCGAAGTGATGATGTCACCAGATCAGTTCCGCGACAAAGAAGATGGCGGGTCATTATCTAATAGAAGTGTCTAAAATGTTAGCCGACGAGTATGAATAAGAGTAGCTCTGTATCTGCGTTTCGTTGTTTAAACACCTTGGAGAAAGGGACCGATCATTGCAGCATTTCAAACTCTCTGTATCGAAAAACATGACCCCTCTGTATGTTTGAATCGGGGAGTAGGCCCCCCGTCCGATTTTCACCGGCATCTTCCTGGGTTAATATCGACCCTGGTCACTTTAATACGGGCGGTTATCTGACAGTTTTCTATCGAAAACGCGTGGTGAAACTCGATTGTCCTCTCCATGTATGGATTTGAATAGATACGATCGGGACGCCCAATCGGGTGATCCATGATTCATGGTGATGAAACAAAGGAAAAAGTTTTATCTTGCCGAATATTCAAAGAGGTAATCAGCCTATACCAGATCGCAACTCGTCTGCGTCATAGATAAAATTCATATGAGATTCAGAAATCTTTTTAAGATACGATGATTCTTTTGCATTTAATATTTCACCAGAATTCATGAATCCCCAATCGAGTGATCCTGCATAGTGCCTAATCAAATCTGGCCCTTGTTATGTTTCTGTTCCGCCTTCTGTTCTGTCGAGAGATTTGGTTCACCGATAATGCGGATCCAGAAGTAGCCAAGGATAACATTGCGTGTCGATTCCTCTACGCATTGAGCCAGCATATTCGTCGCAAACGGTTCTTGTTCTCAACTTTTCTCTCTTTAATCGAACTAAACTTCATTTTTTTTCGTCGTTGAAAATTCCAGAACCATTTGTAAAACCATCAACAAACCCCCAAACGGGAAATCTACCATCCGTAATGCCATCAACAAAACTCCAACCGGGAAATTGCGTTTGGGTTCGCGACTATCTCGAACACAAACAGCGCAAATGAATGACGGGTTTCTCGTTCGGAGTTTACTGATAGCTTCACAAATGGTTCTCAATTTCATACCCCTAAATTCATACCCCAATTTCATTGCCCCTCTAACGATAGAAAAGGTTGGGTATTCGCGGTTGAGAACAAGAGCCTTACGCTACGTGCGAGAGTAAATAAACTAGTCTATATATACATAGCCGCGAACCCAGCCAACCAAAACATGTATAGACGGATTTCTAGTTTGCAGCTTGATGAGGGCTTTACAAATGATCCTGAATTTTATACCGGTGAATCAGGATGAAGGTTGAAGCCTTTAAAGAGAGAACATGTTTGAGGTAATCGCCAGTGAGTACAAGGGCCGTTTGCGACGTGCGTTGGTGAATGCTGGCTCTGGCGTACGGGAAACGAGACTACGTCATGAGTAGAGAACAGCAGAGGTACACCACAGCCAGAGGTCAGAGGTTGTTTCTTTACAAGTGTGTATCTTCTTGGAAACCAGTATTTGGCAGTCCATTTCTGTAAACGTCTCCATTTTTCTCATTTTTCTCAACTAAAACTTCAACGATCGGGTCCTTATCATCGCGATCGTCCATACTTTGTAACTCCTTCTTGGAGAGACCGCCGACGATCCCAGCACCGAATGCGTCGCCCAGAACGTTAACGCTAGTTCGGCAGCGATCCCTGAAAGCAAACAAAATACTCTATTGAAAACTTAACTCAATCAGTATTTTAAGTTAATTGATTATTAGCACCAGTATCGTACAGGAGCCAATCATATCATCAACACACAGATGAAAAAGTTCCGGGAACATGAACAAAAATTAAATTTGATGCATAGAAAGTTTGTTTTCTATTCAACGATCCGTCAACATTACTCTTTCTCGAAGTATACGGTACGGGTAGACTTGTTGCCTCCCTAGTAGACAGCATCTCGTGTGGCTGCCGATATGAATAGAATTACGAATTCAAATTATACTGGCTGATAATGCCAGCAGCCTGAATGGTTGTCACAGATAAAGTCGTCTATCATTGGCTCATGATCGCTCATTCTCCCGGTCTGTGGTTGAATATACGGACCCGATAACTTCCGTAATGCGGAGAATGACTAAATCCAGACAGAATGTTTAACCTAAGATGCCGGTCGATAACTGTCTACTGCATGGAGACGCAGGGGAAGTAACCATTCTTACGGTACCGGCAACACTTTCCCAGTACATCCCAGGCCTTTTCTGTACATTCCCGTATACACGTTCTCGTGACATCAGATTTTATACCTCATACAGCCAGATTAGTTCAATCTGAAACGTAGATTGACTGGCTCCTAGAACATAGATCGACAGGCTCCTAGATACCGGTATGTCAGATATAGGCTACAATTTTAGGATTACACATTCTGACATTGTGAGAATATGTATACACGAATATTTAAATTTTTAGTCTGAAACTTACAAGAACCAATCAACAGCCAGAATAAGCGTAACGTCTTCTGTAGGAAGTCCAACCGCCGTCAATACTATCACCATGGTGACGAGGCCTGCTTGGGGAACCCCCGCCGCCCCAATGGCTGCCGCAGTTGCTGTGATGCTGGAATGAAATAAACGTACAGCGATTGAAATAAAATCTCATATCACATAGAAATTAATTCACCAGATGAAAACATATATTCAGAAAGACGTGTGCGGAGTCACAAATTTAATAATACAAATACCATAATTATGATATCTGAATAGGATCAAATTGAGCTAATAATCTTCCTTATTTGGATGAATTCTTCTATAACCTGATAACACAGAAAGTGTTAGTCTCTACAAATGATGATTGGATCACTACCTGTAGCATATAGTTTCAATGACAGCGCCGTGGAATTACGTCAATACGGCGCTTTCACGATTGGAGGAACTTTTTCGCGAGATATAACAGGTGTGAATGGGAAGCTGAGAGGAGACGTATAAGTGAAGATTGGGTGAAATTAATCTTGTTAAATTAATATCCCATCAACGCTCACCAGTTGTATATGTCGCTATAGAATCTGATTTATATTTCAATTGAATTTTGCGTTCAATGATCTCCATGGCATGAATATTTAACAGCTTTATAAAACGTGGTCACTATATCTACGCAGATTGACTGATCCATTTTGTTCTCGCCAAGGGCGAGGGGATCACCGTCTGCATTTTAAGTTTTATATCAGAGATCAGCCCGAAATCTACTCCTTGCTATGGAACACGTTGGCCCCAAGCTGTCTGTACAGCGGACCAGAGTGATACTTTTCGGCCAAGCCAACGAAAATGCCCATACCTCCAATGTCCCAATGTTGAGGAATCATGGCCATGATAAAGGGGTTTCCTCTAGATATATTTAACCAGATATATTTTCAAGGGAGATAATCTGCCAGTGTTTCCAGCCAGGCCCGGAGTCGAGTCAACCACACATGACACCCATTGCACCATTAATCGTCTGAAGGCTTACAGCCGGTGTGAAAGACCGTAATATCCAAGGAAAAGTCGTTTTCCCCATGTTTCTCTTTAGGAATACGAGTGCTCATTCATCCCCATGACTCATTCACCCCCATGGGTCCACTCACACCCATGGGTTAGTTTATAGGGATAGAGATAGGATAGATTCTATACTACTCATCGCGCACTAATCATCGCGCATGTGCAGTCAACCCATTCTACTGTAGGGTGCAAGCCTGGCTCATGAAATCTCAGTTAGCGAAAACACCAGGTCTCTCGCCCCACCCTATCCCGCGCCACACCTATAGGGATAGGGAGATCGCGTGTCCTTTCTATACTACTCATCGCGCACTACTCATCGCGCATGCGCAGTCGACCCATCCTACTGTAGGGTGTAAGCCTGGCTCATGGAATCTCAGGGAGTGAAAACCCCAGGTCTCTCTCCCCACCCTATCCCGCGCCACATCTATACGACCCGCTGTGCAGTGAGTAAAGCGGAGTGAGAGGAGGAGGAGGAGGAGGAGGAGTAGGAGTAGGAAGAGGAGTCGGACACGCCACGGATTGTACTAGGTTACTGGTAGATATCATACTTCCCAACTGGACTTTAAGGTAGCAAAATGAAGATATTACGAGAGTGACTAACTATCAGTATGAAAACAGTGCATATTCGACCTTCCTGTGCATTTCAAGGTTAAACGGCTGGTTAACGGCCGGCCGGGAGTGAGACAAAGCCACATGTGCCGTGTTCCGCATTTCTGCAGGATAGCGGAAGCCATATCATGATTGGTGAAAGATTCTATAGCGACATATACAATTGGGGAGCGTTGGTTGGATAATAATTTATTGAGACTGGCGCGAACTATACCTGATGGTGATGACCTGTCCAACAGTGAGGCTGATGTTGTTGATCTGGGCGATAAATATCGAAGCGACGGCTTCGTACAGCGCCGTACCGTCCATATTAATGGTGGCGCCGATTGGGGCGATGAATTTGGCTATCCTTATATCCACACCGTTATTCTCCTCAAGGCAAGTCATGGTGACCGGAAGTGTGGCAGAACTGTTCCAAGATAATAAAAAAAGACGGATTATATTTATTGTGAAAATGTGACTTCAAATTTCTCACCTCGTCTGATTGGCTGGGCTGAATTTCCCTAACGCAGTATGGTGCCTAGGTAGTGGGCAAACAGCTGCAAAAGGAACGCGAACTCTCGTTTTCACTCATATCTCTACACGGGTTGCATTGGTTACAGACCAGTAAATATTTTACATTTACGCCCATGTCAAAGAAATCTGATTCACTAATTGAATATAGAGTTTCATCTTTCGACAGATAGAGTATCTAAAGGAATGGAACACGTACTATACTGCTTAATTACCATTGGCGTCAGATCATTCGTTGAAATAACAACGGAAGAATATCGATAAAAATCTCATCTTTGGCAGAGATTACGTTTAGGGTCTGACAGACAGAGTTTGTTCTCATTTTATTGGCCAAAAGCTCTACCATTTCCGTGTTAGCAGTTCTGCACGTCGAGGCGCCGCTAGAATGGGCAAGGAAGTCACTCCAAATGGAACGAGTCTCTGTGTTCTCTCTGGATTGGTAGGCTTATACTGAAAGGCTGTCTTTCTCACGTTAACATAATTAATTTGAGAATATACATGGGTGTATTTAGATACAGTGGACTCATTATTCACGATTATTAATGTGAATTCTGGAACCCTAATATGGTGGAAGATGCTCCGGATCTTGATTTGAGCCTTACCATTCGACCAGGATTCGGGAAGATGTGCCTCGCTTGGGCTAAAACTGTCTGACAAGTATGGGCCCGCTCACATAACGATCAATTCTTTTATCCAAATCCCGCGAGCATGGCCAGTGGCGAACTTTGATCTCAGACCAATGTTTTTTTTGCACACACTTCACTCTCTGGGAGATGTAAGATATGTATATGTCTGCGTTCAAAAGTCAACGCAACCGATCAAAATGTGGCTGTGGATATACCGATGAGGTTTGTTATTCACAGTCTTTGCAAGGTGAATGGGCGAAAGTAAGATATAATTGTTTGAGACAACACAGGTTGACCTCTCGAACTAGAGGGGTTATACTACCTTTATGCAAATGGCACTGTCTATTTCCAAGACACTGAGAAGTAACATGGACACCTGTCAATGATCAACACCATGGCGAGTGGTAACAGACTCAGTGGTCAGTCAATCCTGTGTTAAGTGTATCTTGATAGATATAAGAGATGTATATTTCGTACCTCTAGTAACCACAAAAAAAAAGAGTTGCCAAAACCCAATCTGAAGCCACAGTCCCCAGAGGATGCAGGAGGACTTTGAAGAATAATCATGGACGATGGAACATTCTAATCATTTGCACGGACAACTGGTTATAAACTAATGTGAACGAAAGGAACTTGTTTCATATATTGATCCATTAGACGTTGAGTGCATTGTGTATGTGTCATCCATTGGGAAAAAGGCTATTCGTGCAAGTTGTACCGTTAAAATGGAAACATATGATAAACTGTTCATGGATATACCTGATATGCGGGGACAAAAGTTGAGCCGAAACTTTCGTCCCAGAACCTAATGAAACATCGAAAGAAAGTTATCTCCCCTTACCTTGATGCTGTTGCCAACGCGGTAACCACAGCCTGTATCATCCCATAAGCGAAGATGTAAGGATTTTTCCTCGTCGCAATGAAGTAGATGAGAGGCAGTACAATGTAGCCGTGAATGATGAGGCCTACTATCACAGTGACGCAGTACATGCCAAGTTGGGCGAAAACTATTTCGGGGTCCTCCATTTCCACCATTTTGGAGGCGATCAGGAAAAGCACACCAATGGGCGAGTACCTGGGGGTGAATGACAAGAATTTTACAGCAGTTTTGTTAGAGAGGGATGACAAATTCCCCTTTGACCAGAATTCAATTGTATCTCTCTTCCCGAACGACGCATACACATTTTAGAATGTTATTGTTGCCTCGTAGTTCGTACCTGAAGAATCAATCGACACTCCTACGCGCATCACGTGCATCTGCACAAGCCCAGGTAATCCCTAAATCCTCGCAGAGGGTTTACCTGGACATTTTGGTGATTCGGACGAGTTCTCGAGTAGTCGTGTCTATTACACAATCTCGTACTTTTCATCCCCCGCAGTTGTTTTGAATGAGCGTGTCGGTATCTGAAGCCTGCGGTTTTCGCTTTGACATCCGATGTCGATTTCCCAACTTCAAAGGTAGTCTGGCTGGCGATGAAATTTAAACCAGTCAAAACTCAAGCCTCGCTGCGGATTGGCCTGATGAGCTGCTTTAGCGCGCGTACTGATTGGTTCGACCCCTCGAGCTATTTATATCCAGAACTGCTATGGCTAAATAACAAAGCCAGTGTATCGATCGTAACCTATCAGTTGATACACTGGCTCGCGAGGAAGGTGTTACAGCAGATTCCAGGGGTACTTTCAATTACTAAGATCGCCTATAACCCCATACGGGTACTTCTACAGTGTGCGCACATTGCTTTCTGCGCAGCCAACAATAAACAAAAATCTAAAAGCTAAGTTTCTGCAATTTAGGCTGCTTATCTGGCATCACATATAATACGAGTCACGTCTAGAATTATACCTCGCCTACATTCAATTTCTGAATTCCCACTCCGAATTCTGCAATCGTTCTCTCGAAATTTTGGGAGAACTGGTCACGAGCAGGTGAACTCTCGGACATTGTTTAAAGCGATTGCAATAAGGTATGTCGCCCCGCGACGAACTTTATGAATTGTTGATAGCTGAGAACTTATAAAATCACGAGATAAATGAGAAGAACTTACCAAATCACGAGATAAATGAGAAGAACTTTCCAAATCACGAGATAAATGAGAAAAACTTACGAAATCACGAGATAAATGAGAAGAACTTTCCAAATCACGAGATAAATGAGAAGAACTTTCCAAATCACGAGATAAATGAGAAGAACTTACCAAATCACGAGATAAATGAGAAGAACTTACCAAATCACGAGATAAATGAGAAGAACTTACCAAATCACGAGATAAATGAGAAGAACTTACCAAATCACGAGATAAATGAGCTTCATTGTTGCCAAGTTCAAAGCCTCAAAGAAATCCGCAAGGATTTGTCCTTTCTCTCCCATCCTCGAGATAATACATCCGAAGAAAAGTGAAAACACAACAAGTCCGAGAACGTTCATTCCTTCCTTTGTTACAACCTTCGGCTCGTACTCTATGGGTTCTTCTGTTGATAGAAGCACACATTTGATTTTATCCTTCGTTTCGTTAAAAGAGAACTGACACATGAATCGTACTTTATTAGTGAAGGGCGAATACTACCGTAAAGTAGGCCGTGTAGAAACCCTTAACATTTTTTACTGTGGAATGTCGGAGTAGAAACGCATTTTTTTTCTTCTTGGTAGCACATCATACCGTGCCTTGGCTACAATAATACAATAATTTACCTCGACCTTGTAGAAGTCGCTAACATCGGATCGGCCCTTAACATCACAATGGACAAGATCGCAACCTACATGGTCGACTCTTAACATCGCAAGGACGAAATACAATACCACCTCTCGTCATGCTTTTTGTGTTACTTGTGGTGTGTTATGATTAACGCACGGTTCTAAGAATAATTTGGAGCATGTAACCTCTAGGAAATTACCCCAGGAACTAAGTGAACAAGGTATATACCCGGTACGCAACACACGTCGAATGATCCCACATATCGATCCTTGGGTCCAATATTCGTTTCGAGGTATAGATTTGAGGGGATCATATCCTTGAATTCCGTCCTGGAGTCATGCAAAACAACACGTGAGAGTAAGGACAATATGCGTGAGAGATGGCGGTTGTGCATTTGTCATAGACTGATTTCGAGCAAAACACGCGTGATGGAAATTCAATCGGTCTTAGGGGTCTCCACACGAACATCTACAAAAAAGGCACGATTGAGATAAAGAACATCGCAGGCACCTCTCGTGAACTTTGCGATGTCTTTGGACAGAATGCAGTCAAAATAGCGACCTTTGGGGTCACGTGACTCCTTGTCCGGTATTTGACGCTCGTTTGGTCACTCGGTATCACATCATACCGTGCAGTGTATAGTTCTTTGCTGCGACAAGAGCAACATTACTGGATAATTTGTAGAAGTTCAAGTGCATCTGTGGAGGCTTAGAATGTCCGCTGGCTAAGAGTGTCCGGCTCCCATCTCCTAACCCAGCTAGGACACTTTTCGTCACACTGGGGACAAGTGTCCGTCCTTGGTTCCAATAGAAAAGGATATGAAAAGGGACACTAATCACCAGGACATTCTTATCCATCATACATCAACTGATACCTTTCAGTTTTAAGATAGTTGATTGGTCAATTCAATTCTCAAAAGAAATACAGTAGTTTCATTGGCTCGCGAAGACAATGCCAGTTTCTGTAAAGGTCTTTTGGAGCAATAACGGTTCGGTCTCATGTGAAGGCACCGAACTTTTCACCCTCAGACTTGGACAGGTCATCTTCAGCAGTAAATCAAAGAGTGCTAGTTCGCTCAGCTACCGCGCTTCCTTCATGGAAGGGAGTTTGGAGGTTTCGGTTAGGATAGTCGTGACCAACTTTGATTTTGATTGTTTTATAATCGTCGTCTTCAATGCTCCCATTGCACACGGCGTGCAAACGGCCCCATGCCCTGGATTGGACGGAACACATGTATACGATTCGTTTCCAAAACCGTGATCTGCTTCGACTAACTATCTTGTTTTCATATCGGACTGACTGAGACAGATCAATGGAAACAAGTTACATATGTAACTGTAACTGGATTTCCTAATTCGAAGAAGGAAACAATTATTTCTATGACATCAAGTACAATTTGTCCCTGAGTAGTGTATGCACACTGAAAATCTCCAGTCATGATTCGAGGGCGGACCAAAGGATGAACCAGCTTTCCAAGAGAAATACGATATTGAATATTTACTAGAATTAATATGCTCTGAGAGCGATACAGTTCCCCAAACAGACAGACGAAAATGTGGACTGTTACCCATACACAAGTCCCGAGGAAGTCTTCATGGTCTTCAGCATTGCACTCGATCTATTTCGGAATATCTACCGTTATACCCAGTTTGCAAAGAACCTTCACAGAAACTCGACTGGATTGGCTGGATTTTCACTCTTTTTTCACAAGCTAATGAAAGTCCAGGATTTCGTTTTGAAAATTTGAATCGACCAATTAAGTGCTTTGAAATTGATGCATTGTTGTTCCTATAAAACTCCATTGGACCCAATCTGCGAACCTTCATCCTTCTCTCCTTGTGACGTTGAGAGACCACTGTATCAGATTACTGCGTTGTACGGCTAATCACCGCGCATGCCCAGTGATTGTCGCCAATAGTTGGTTGACTTTAGTTGGCTATTATATAAAGCTGGGCATAAGGGTGGAACTCTTCTCGAAAGTCCAGAAATTATACTACGTGTTGCAAAGCTACAATTTTGGAGATATGATAATCATTGTATCCAGTTGCATAATTTGCCATGATCTGGTAAAATCAAACCAGTGTAAATCAAATGGCCTACCGCATTGTTCAATGGGGACTTTTGTACAATACCAACTATTCCACCTGATTATGTTATTGTCACTTCCTGTTTGCCGATTTTAGACCAGTTAACCAATCAAAAGGCAGAACTACTACTTCCGGTTTATCTTCTGGTCCAATCGTTCAAGCCTCTAATTCGATGTCCAGCTGGAACCAGTCATGATACGCGATACACGTGAGTCTTTAGGGGAATGTCTCACTTTCACCGTCAATTCTCCGCAAGGTGGCGCAATACATTCACCATCTTCCACTGATCCTTTCGCCCACGACCGTGTTCGAAGCTTATTCGACACAGCTGCCCTGTGTAGCGAAGATGAACCCCGTGCTGGAAATGTTGGAAGAAATGACTTGCGCTATTTTACTATTAAGCCCGACCATCCCTACTCGCAAGTAGTATTACCTGGGACAGTAGTATTTGTGTCGTTCATACTACTGTTGGATGTAACCATCATCGCCATCGTCGTCAGTGCTTCGGTTGTCATGTTCATAGTCATATTAGACGGCGCTTCGGTCGTAGGGTCCTCTTTCTCCACTGGGATCTGATCTGTGATTTTCTGAGTACAAGAGAAGAATTAAAGAATTGAATAATATGGAGTTACGTTCAATATGATACTCTGTCAACCCTACCCTCAATTTTATCCATGTACGCTATGTCCATTTTAGCATGAATTGTTGTTACACATGTCTACCGCTTGGGAAGAAATAAATTATTGCAGTTTAGTTTTCAGCTAACCGATTTTTCCCAGATGCCTCACTGCGACAGTAAGAAGAAGCCAAGGCGCCGTGGCTCACAGAATTGCATGTTAACATAGTTTGCAATTCAAACAGATTGTGAAACGGACGTCAGAGTGACATCTGATGAAACGTTCCAACGCCTTCTTAATTGTCCAGTCCTGAAGCCAACCATCATGAAGTCGGACAGCTCTGGCGTTTCGTTAACGTGTATGGGACAATGGAATAAACGAGCGAATAGCTAAACCCCTTGACATGCGTGAGAATGCCGTGTCATGCAGTGCAAATACAACCAGACGCGTCCCAATACCAAGAGATTCCACTAATGGAAACGGAGCATAAACGACTGTAGCGCTCAAATGTGATCACAATTGTGATAGAACCAATTGGTTGGTACCCCCAAACGGTGATGGCATAAACCCCGGTAATAACATGCCTATCTATGTCGACATGAAACCCGTGCATTAGGCAATTCTATGAGAAAAGTACACACTTCCGACTGCTGAACACTTTCAACTGCTGATGATGGAGTGCGATCTCGTCAACGATCTGCATACGGGTACATGCCGTTAGATGTGGAGACCCGTAAATCCACGACGTTCATGTCTCCATTCGGCCACCATCGTTTTCTTACACTCCCATTCGGAATTTCTAGCGTCAGAGAAATATTAAAGCGTGAGACGTCTGAGCTACCCCGTGTCGCCTGTTTTATTTGGGCCCACAGTCGCGGACTATGATAAAAAAAACGGTGCGCGTTCTGAAGGCGATCGAACATCGAAGTGAACATGCTCGGGGTAATTCTTGGGTGGATTGGGTGGTTGTAAGAGGATTATTTTCACTCGTCAAAACGTTTCGATATCAGGAAACTTGCTATTAGCGCCGCAAGCTAAAGTTTACGCACCTTTCATCTAGGCTATCTTGGTGCAACATTTAAAAGCTGTGACAACTGTTATGCAGACCGATCCTGGCTGCGAATGCGAGGTGGGCCATGGAGCATACAAATTATAGTACGATATAGGCACCTCCTGATTTGCCCTATCCATTTGTTGTGACGGTTTTATCTCGAATAAATATTTGATACACTCACCTTTCGAAAACATGCTTCCACTAAATTGTCCGGAAAGCTGACCCTGTTCAAGTAAATAAATTTTCAGTCATCACACAGTGTATAAAATGCTTGGTTCTATAATATGCACAAAATTTCCATTAGGTGAATGGGTCACCATCCGCGCCAAGTCCAGGAAATAAATTCTTGGTCACCAAAGGATTTACCTGGAATTTTCTGATGATTCTAAATCGTTGCTTCTGATATACAATCTCGTATATTTGATCCCCCGTGGCTGCTTTGAATTTGAATGTAGATAGATATCCGAGTATATGAATGTTTTGTTCGGCCAAACACATGCCAATCCTCAATGCCATTAGAACACTGAGATCAAACATATTTCCCTCAATCCCGGCAAGCCCGTACGCAGGTGGGGGGGGGGGGGCCCCCCCCTCCCCCATCCAAGAATAAAAAATATATCATGCGAAGCTGGTGTGCAGGCCACCGCGATCGAAACACGCAAAGCGACCGACCTCCCGCGAAGCGAAAAACTTTGCAGGCAGGGGAGACTACCGGTATTAACAGTATGGGAATATCAGTTGTCTCCCGTAAATTTACTCTTCACATAGAATAGTCCGAAAAAGTTTGTTGGTTGATTTGTTAGTTTTTTTGTTATTTTTGCAATTTTAGAACGGTTGAAAACTGAAATAATTGTGAAATATTTCAGCTCTTTTGAACCTCTCAAACACTCTAGAATCCGTTAAATGGAGTCTTAGGTTCTCAAGTTTTTCCGGTGGGGCATACCCCCGGGCCACCCTAGCAGGGCGCGCTTTTAGCAAGCATTGCTGGGATACTCCTTGTAGTTCCATCTGACAGGGAAACGACCCTCCCCGAACAAAATCCTGCATACGGGCCTGTATTTAAATTGTGTGAATGATACGGATAAATAACTCCTACATGTTGAAGAATGCGGAGATCGTCGCGTGAACTCTCTGAGGAAGTAGGAAGTGTAAGATTTGAAAAAGCCCTTCTAGCGCCAAGAATGAATCTCCCGTGACCAAAAGGAAAGGTTATCTAGGTTGGCATATATATCTCGACCGTTGGGCCATATATGGTGTAATAAATAAATGGCGTTTCAAAGCTTACATATGAGCGTTAGTTCGGTTTGGAGAAGCTTTTTATGTACTTGGTTGAGCTGTTCTTTCCGTAACTTGCTTGTATGGTACGGTAGAAAATGAAATAAATGTAATATTTCGAGGTTTGTTCGGCTTGACATCACTGGAAATTACATTATTTGAGCGTAAATGACACAAAGACGAGAAACGACTTAATGTAGCTGTAAAATAAAGATATCGGACCAGTTTTCCTGTATCGAGTTAAGGAGTGAGTGAATAGGATTTAACGTCGCTTTCAACATTATTTCAGTCAAATCGCGACGAACCAACTAAGCACCACTCAGCCAAGTTGCGTTCCTGCTGCCTCAAAGAAGAAATCTTTGAAGCAACATGGAACCAGACACCCTCCATCCACCCTATTAAACACTGAGGACAGCACACAAGACACAGAAAGGCTCTTACATGGTGCAATAAATTATTACAGTGCTAAACATCAGATTATCAAGGTTCTTTTGCTTCTCAGCAAAATGCATTGAAGCAACAGAAACTCGTGCCCACCGGACACCCACCAACCATCCGTCTGGTTAATTAAGGCAAAATAGTATCTTATGTGAAGCGACGAGGCCAACGAAGTTAATGTGGATTTATCATACGCGTATCCTGTGTACCACGGCGCTGACGTAAACATATAACTGTACTTGGTACGAGTTTCATGAATCAAATAAGCTCTGAATTCTTTTAAATGAATAGAAAAATAGGCTGACATGTCTTTTTGAGCATAAAATCATTCTGCCCGAATAATGACCAAACCTCCTCGCGAAATTCGATACATCTACCCTCTGAGCTCCATCGACGCGGAACCTGGTTACAACATTCCTTACACTGTAAACAGAGAAAAGCTGGAGTTCTAAAGTTAAACACTAGGACCAAATCATCGTTCACGAAGATCTTTAAAATATCAGCAAAATTTGCAATAATTTTACCATTTGAGGCGAATGTTGTCACATTTGTTGGAGTTGTAAACAGGTAACACTTGCGTAACACTTTTTGAAAACGTTACATGAAAAGTGAAATGTTAGAACACCCCCATCAGCTCCTGAGCTGTGACTGTAACACTTATAAACGCGCCATGTGCTAGCGTGTTCATACATTAACACAAGAACCTACAGACCATTTTGAAAAGTTACTGTTTTATATCACATTAAGGGCCCGCTAGAGTTATTTATCCGTATCATTCACACAAGTGTTACATCATTGTTGTTATAAAAAAAATGGTGAAAATGTTACAAAAATTTCAACAAGTTAAAATGAACACATCGCAGCAAGTTGAACCTTCAGGCACAATAACTCAGATTATGTTAGTGCAGTAGTCTTCCACACTTGGTGAATATTTGATTTTTTTTTAAATTTGTTTCTGGTCAAAAGTGAGATGTAGTGTACCGAAACTCGATGAAGTTGATGAAATAAAAACAGTTTTTTTCATTAAAATTTTAACGAATTGTGCAAAAATATTGCCCCGGTATAGGCCAGAGTATATATGTACAGTTTCAGCTTACTGTGAGATATTAAAACCTTTGTGAGGGTGAAAATCTGTAACAACAACAACAACAACAACAACAACAACAACAACAAACGCACCCTAGCCGATCCTCAAGTATAACAAATATACGTTTTCAATTGTCGTGCACCTGTGTTCCTTGAGAACACCGACACCCATCAGTTTGCAGTGTATTAATTAGATTATCTGCGAGGCAATAATTGTTATTTCACTGTTTTTATTCTATTAAATATATGCATTGTATGAGATAAGCAACAGTAAATTAAATTTCCCCCCCGGGAATCTCCTTTTAAGAATGAGAAAAAAAATATATGAATATTTCCAGACAGTGTATTTCTCCCACAGGCTGAACTGTCAACACATCAGTCTCTCAATCATCGTCCCTACGCACGTTCCCTTCACTCAGCTTCGTACGCAGATCCAACAAACTGCGGTAGCTAGCCGGTATGCCTCTCAGTATAGTGACCTATATGTACATGCGTTTGTAAGGAAGCATAGATAGGACCTGGGTGAAAATTATTTTTTCGTCCACGAAATTATCTCCGACTCGGAGAAAATTAACTCCGACCCGGAGATACATCTCCGACCCGGAGAAAATTAACTCCGACCCCGAGATACATCTCCGACCCGGAAAAACTTATTTCTGACCCGAAGATACATCTCCGACTCGGAGACAATTATCTCCGACCCAGAGATACATCTTCGACTCGGATAATTGACCAATGGTGCTGCAGCAATCGTTACCGCAGTTCCACTTTCATTGGTCAATTATCTCCGGACCGGAGATGTATCTCGGGGTCGGAGATAATTCTCCGGGTCCGAGATAATTTTCTCTGGGTCGGAGATATATCTCGGGGTCGGAGATAATTTTCACCGGGTCGGAGATGTATCTCGGGGTCGGAGATAATTTTCTCCGGGTCCGAGATGTATCTCTGGGTCGGAGATAATTTTCTCCGGTTCGTGGAAGAAAAAATAATGTTCACCCATATGCGTGTCCTATCTATGCTTCCGTACGTTTGAGCTTACCACTCAGAAATCTATATACCCGAGCTCGAACGACAAAAAATGTTATACATTATGTTATTGTTCGAGAGACTGGAAAAGATGCCTCCTCTACTATGCAGTTTAATAGGATGATCGCCTATAAAAGTTCGTCACTCTTTCAGACTCATGGTCAGAACTCGGCATCCTAAACAGGTAATGGCCTAAATTTTGCACGCAATGCTGATCCTAAAAGGTTGATGGTGGAATAAGGTTATGGTTCCAATGTATCCGCCTTGGTGATTCAGTCATCAGTATTTTGGGGTTGATAGCCATCACCTTTCTCTGGCTGTGTTGGGCATGACAGAAGCACACAGGCGTATAGTCAGTCACCACTTCAGAACATTTTCATTTACGTTATCCTCATAAGTGTTGCATTCTAAACTAGGATACGAAAAAAAAATTGTTATGCCCAAACTCATAATGATCTTTTATTTGAATCCTGCATGTCAGAACTACATTTATATCATGTCAGAACTACATTTATATCATGTCAGAACTACATTTATATCATGTCAGAACTACATTTATATCATGTCAGAACTACATTTATATCATGTCAGAACTACATTTATATCATGTCAGAACTACATTTATATCATGTCAGAACTACATTTATATCATGTCAGAACTACATTTATATCATGTCAGAACTACATTTATATCATTCGTTGAGTTATGTCAAACTGGTGAATGAATGAGATGGAAGCAGCTCTTCGAAGGACTGGTATATAGTTTGGCCTATTGTTCATTGCACAAGGATATCTATTTCAACAGTTTCATGCGCTATCCCTGATTATTTGCAAGGGTCAACGTTAGGCGCCACTGTAGAGAACAAAGTCCTGTGATTTCAGCTGTGGTTCGTACAAATTATCTTTCCACTATCTATTAACCCACACTGTCAGAAGGATTGGGTCAAATTGATCAGATATTTTGGGTATAGACGTGACTGACCCAAATAGTTTGGGTCAAATTCCATTGTGACCCAAACATTTTGGGTTGTTTTGACTCAACTATTTTGGGTACCGGTACGTCAAGTCTATACCCAAAATTCTGACAGTGCATGGCGATAGCTGACGTATTTTCATGTAATATTTGCCAAATTATACATTGTTCTAAACATAATGATACTTTTTTGATCAGTGGACAAATATAGCACATGTGTATGAAATTATGCTAGCTATCACCAGTTCAAAATATCGTCCTAGGTTAATAGAGAGGGAAAAGTGAATATATACGAACCACATGTCACGGGTCACTGCACAGACAGGCAAGGTAGTGTATAGAAGTCTAAACTACAGAGGTTTCGCTATATTCGCGATTCGCGACATTCAACGACCTGTAATTATTATTGACTTCCAGAAATGGACAGATCCTAACCCTATACCACTCTGATCGACAATTAGATATTGAAATTCGTACGCTAAACTGGATCTGAGACAGAGGTTCCCGGATGTAGTCAGACTGAGTGATTTGCACGTGCAATTTCGTCTCTGTTATTTTGAGTGTTCTGGGGTTTTGAGATGGTATTATTCCAGATTTTTTGTGTAGTATTTTTCGTGAACGTTTTTGACATCTGTGCATGGTGAAATTGTGAGTTGATTCGTCATATTTTCGCTGCTCTCGGCGGTTTTTTTATTTGTCTAGGTCACCCATTTGGGTTGACCTGGATCACCATTTTCCTTGTGTAGGTAGATGGCGCTCTATTGAATGTAACGCGATCATACGGGGCTTTTGGTTCCTTAAAGGCACTGTTGATATATCGCGGGCTATGTGTAAACTGTTGACAACTGTTATTATTTTCTTGTTTGTTTGTTCGAATTAATCTTTTCTGGTGCTTCTTGGATGGGAGTCTATAATTAATAATTATTTTTTAGTGCTAGGACAATTAAACTGTGAGAGTTCACCATTTTCCTTGTGTAGGTAGATGGCGCTGTATTGAATATAATACTGTCATACGGGTCTTTGGAAGCACTGTTAATATATAGCGCGGGCTATTTGTAAAACTGTTGACAGCTGCTATTATTATATTGTTTGTTTGTTTATTCGAATGAATCTTTTCTGGGGCTCCCTGGGAGGGAGTGTATAATTATTTGTGCTATGGCACACAGACTGTTAGAGAGGCCACTGAGCCTTAGACTTTTGGGGCTGAATGCCGCTAAGCCGATTGATATTTGGCGTGCTTTAAAAGAGTCTGTCGGATCAGGGCCGAAAGTCCTTGATGGATTAGCGCAGGTGACAAAGGATCTCTGGATTGTGACACTAAAAAATGAACAAGCCAGAGATGTTCTCCTCTCAAACCGTATCTTGGATTTCCAAGATCAGTGCGGTCACTTTGAGGAGATTACACCCACGAAAGTACTTGTCAGAACAAAATGCCCTGTTCATGACATTTCCCACGAGTACTATACTTTTGACAGGGATTTCAAAACTGGGAGTAAGAAGGTGTGGATGTCTGGCATCAAAACCACTCTTCCCTTCAGAGTTATGTTTGGAGAGTTCAGACTTCCTGTTTGGTATAAAGGTCAGGTTAAAACCTGTTACACCTGCGGAGATGAAAATGACATGTTTTCGGATTGTACATTTAAGAATAAATGCCTGAGTTGTGGACAGCCAGGCCATAAAAAACGGGAATGTAAAACTCGTGAAAACTCAGAAGGTCCGACTGACAGAAAAAACCGGATTGCTTCACAATATGTGACTGAAATTCAATCCAATACAGAGAAGAAATCTCCCGTTACGGAAAAGTCCGCCGTTGCGGAGAGCACTGTCACAATGAACGCACAGTCGAGCAACCTGAAAGCGTTGGTGATAGCATTTGATCAATTGTAGGACCGGATGGCAAGACCTCAAAGAGAAATTCTAAGCTTAGACAAATGAAAAGTAAAAAGAGCATAAATAAAACAGAAAATGTTTCCAACAGCTCAAACAGATTTTCAGTTCTCTCCGAGGAGGATGATGTTGATAATTCCTTTGATATTCCTGGTCCATGAGTAATATACTTTTGACAGGGATTTCAAAACTGGGAGTAGGAAGGTGTGGATGTCTGGCATCAAAACCACTCTTCCCTTCAGAGTTATGTTTGGAGAGTTCAGACTTCCTGTTTGGTATAACGGTCAGGTTGAAACCTGTTGCACCTGCGGAGATGAAAATCACATGTTTTGGGAATGTCCATTTAAGAATAAATGCCTGGATGATGTTGATAATTCCTTTGATATTCCTGGTCCACCCCCCAAGAGAAATAGGGTAGATGAAAGTCCGGAAAGTTTACTTCATAATCAGCAGTCTAAAGAAAATGAGTATGAGAGGATTGTAGATCCAGAAACTCTTCAACTGTTGGATCTCTTTCCGGCTTGGAGAACGACAGCGTTGTCAATGATAGTCAAATGCCCAGCAATGTTGCTACTGCACTTGATGTAGACGGCAGTCGTAGTGAAAATTCATCTGTGCGTTCGGCTGCTGTTGTCGAAACCGAGCTCACCACAGATGATTCTAGGAATGAGCTGCCCTTGGTAGATGGGAAAGGAGGTGAAGATGAAGACATTAGTTGTACACCTGTACATTCTAGTGGTAACTCGAACTTCACCGCAGATGGTGATGCGTGTGCTAAGCTCACCAAAGATGATGCTAGAAATGAGCTACCCTCAGTGCATTCTGGTGGTGACTTGAACTTCACCCCAGATGAAAATGTGGTTGCTGAGCTCACCAGAGATGATGCTAGAAATGAGCTGCCCTCAGTGGATGAAGAAGGTCAAGATGAAGATTTTGGTTTTATTTCTGAAACGGATACACCTGTGAACTTCGCTCCCGATGATGATGTGTTCACTAGTGATGATGCTAGCAATGAGATACTCATACAAGATGAAAATCAAGGTGAAGAGGAAGTTGATAACTCTATTCTCAACACAGATACGCCTATAAACCTCTCCTCAGACGTGGCCGTTGAGCACATGGATCAATCTTGTGATAATAAGCGAACCGACAAGACTTCCTTAAACCAGAGGTCGAAAAAGAAATGTGAACAGAAGAGAGAACAAGAAATTTATAGAAATAAAGACAAAGATATGCAGCAGTTGCGAGAAGAACAGAAAAAAGAACAGAAAAGCCAGAGGAGAAGACCTTCAATTAAACGTTCGTAATGGCTAAGTTGACACTCTATTTCCTAGTGCGTGTACTCTTGTGTGTTATTTCTTCATATAGACTAAAAATGGCTCAGTCTCCAACCCTCCTCCAATGGAACTGCAGAAGAGTTTGGCCAAATTTACTTGAGCTTCAGTTGTTAACTCAGGATTATGAACCCTTAGTTCTGTTTAAATGAAACTTTTTTCAAATAAGCAGATAAAAATAAATTTGAATTGCGGCAATATACACCCTATGATTCCTATGCTTTGCAAGACCAAAATGCTACAGGCGGCTCTTCAATACTTGTTAAAATGGGTGTTTTGCATAGTCCTATTGATTTGAAGACAGATTTACAAGCTGTAGCAGTTCGCCTTACTTTCTGTATTCCCATTATGCACGGTGTACATACCTTCATCTGGAGGTCTCTGTCTTAGTGAACTTCAGAATCTTTTTGATCAGCTCCCTAAACCTTGTCTATTGATGAGTGATTTTAACGGCCGTAGTAATTTTTGGGATAAGAGAAGAGAATTGTAAAGGAAAAGTTCTTGAAGATTTTATATCAAATAATTCTTTGTGTATTTTTAATGATGGTTCTTATACACACTTTTCCACAGCTCATGGAATCTATTCAGCTTTAGATATCTCACATTGCGACCATGCTATACTCGAAGAATTTTCTTGGTCTGTTCATGATGACCTTTGTGGAAGTGATCACTTTCCCACTGTTTTAAAAGCTGTTCATTCAGCTGATGACCCCCTTTAACAAGGTATAATTTCAGGAAAGCAAATTGGTTAGAATTTGAAAAGCTTTGCTCACAAGAACTACAAGCAGTTCTTTTGCTGATGTTTCAGATCCTATACAGTTATTCTCAGATTTACTGATTCAAATTGCTAACCAAACCATACCCACATCTTCAGGAGTTGCACACATTAAAAACTATGGGTTAATGATGACTGCAATGAAGCAAGGAAACGTAGGAAGAAAGCTGAACGATGTTTCCGCCGAAATCCAATTTCTGAAAATTTGAAAGATCTCAGGGTAACTAGAGCTAAAGCTCGTAGAACCATGAAACAGAACAAACGCGATTCTTGGAAAAATTATGTTTCTAAGATCAATACACATACTCCTATAACAAAAGTTTGGAATATGATCCAAAGAATAAAAGGTAAAACCTCCAATTCTAGCGTTCCTCATCTCAACGATGGAAATGAAGTGTTAACTGACAGAGTAGAGATTGCAATTAAGCTAGGCGAAACAATTGCCAACAATTCTTCGTCAGATAATTATGTACCTAAATTTCGAAGTTTCCAGAAAAGAGAAGAGAAAAATGAGATTAAATTCCCCTCCGGTAACCATGAAGGCTATAACGCTATGTTTACAATTGAGGAACTTCATGCTTCTCTCTCGAAAGCTAATGATTCTGCTGCAAGCCCTGATAATATTCATTATCAACTTTTGAAACATCTACCGGAATCTTCTCTAGAAATTCTATTACGCATAATCAACAGACTTTGGACAAGAGAAGACCAAAGCCTGGCCGTAACCACACAGACCCTGGTAATTATCGTCCGATTTCACTGACTAGCTGTGTTGGTAAACAATGGAACGCATGATAAATGATCGCCTTGTTTGGTACGTAGAAACTGAAAAGAAACTTACTGATATTCAAGCTGGTTTCCGAAAAAATAGAAGTACCATTGACCATTTAGTCAGATTAGATTCCTATGTCAAGAATGCTTTCGCCAAGAATGAACATGTAGTTTCCATCTTTTTTGATTAAGAAAAAGCCTATGATACTACATGGAAATACGTGATTCTAAAAGACCTTCATACTATGGGATTAAAGGGCCGTTTATCCATTTTCATATTCAACTTTTTGAATGATAGACTATTCCAAGTTCGGTTGGGTACAACCATGTCTGATCATTTCGACCAAGATCAGGGTGTCCCACGGGGCAGTATTTTGTCTACTACTCTGTTTAGTATCAAGATCAACAGCTTAGCGGAAGTTTTGAATAAATCAATAGAAGGTTCACTCTTTGTAGACGATTTCAACATTTGGTGCAGTGGAAAAAGTATATCCAATATTGACAGAACATTACAACTTTGTCTGAATAGAATTCAGAAATGGTGTCTAGAAAATGGCTTCAAATTCTCCAGAGTTAAAACAAATTGTATACACTTTTGCAGAAAATATTTCCAGCACAAAGATCCAGTACTAACATTAGATGGAACTGAGATCAAAGTGGTAAAAGAGGTAAAATTCTTAGGAATGTTGTTCGACCACCCACTAAGATTCAAATCGCATAGAAATTGCTTGAAAGCTAAGTGCACGAAAGCTCTCGATTTGCTGAAGGTAGTTGCCAACTATAAGTGGGGAGGAGATCAGCAAACACTTCTCCATTTATATCGATCACTTGTTCGTTCCAAACTTGATTATGGCTCTATTGTTTACAACGGTGCAAGCAAGTCAAACTTGGCAAAGCTAAATCATATTCCCCATCAAGGAATAAGACTTTGCCTTGGAGCGTTTAGAACATCCCCTAAAGAAACCTTATATGGCGAAGCAGATGAATTTCCTTTAGAACTTCGAAGAATTAAACTATCACTGCAATATATCACAAAATTGCGATCAAATCAGTCGAATTCTGCATATAACTGTGTTTTCAAACCTCAGTTCGTGGATCTTTATTTGAAGAAACCCTCCATTATCCCACCACTTGGAATTCGTGTGAAACCACACATTGTAGCAGCTGGGATTAAACTTAGTCAAATATTACCCAACAAGCTCTTACCAATTCCACCATGGCAGTTTCTCAAACGAAATACAAAAAAGCAAACACGAGCCAGATCTTGTATACACAAGAATTTGGTCTACTGAGAGAGAAATGCAGATCACATCAGGCTATTTATACAGATGGTACTAAAGATGGTGAGAGAGTAGCATGTGCTACTATCTTTAGTTCCAAAACTAAAACCTGTCGGCTACCAGGTAAAAGTTCGATATTCACTGCAGAAGCAAAAGCTATATTGTTGGCTTTAGAAGATATTGGTTCCACTAAAAGAATAAAATATGGCATAGTCTTAGATTCACTGTCATGCCTCCAAGCGATTAAAAGTGGAACTGCGACTCATCCCACTATCTTGAGTATTCTACAACTACGTGACTAGATTTGATCAACAGATTGATATTGTGTTCTGTTGGTTGCCTAGTCACGTTGGCATCAAAGGTAATACTGAGGCTGATAGGATGGCTGAGGTAGCCCTAGATGATGAGATTGATCCTGTCGGAATCCCATATAGCGATTTCAGGTCCTCTATCTGTACTTAGGTGAGACGGCTGTTTCAATCTTTATGGGATGCTGTGAATAATAACAAACTTCATGAGTTCAAAAAAACTGTAGGCTATAATCATCTGAACAGCCAAACACGTTTCGATCAAACCATGATCAGGCGATGTAGAATCGGCCATACACGATTAACTCACGAACATTTACTAAAAAAAGAGCCAGTCCCAATGTGTGTTCCATGCCATGATGATCTCACGGTGAAACATGTTCTTATCGAATGCATAGATTTTAAGATTGTAAGAGATGCCTTTTATCGAGCGACTACTTTGGAAGATCTTTTTAGTCGGGTGAGGGAGGATTGCATCTTGGGTTATTTGAGAGAAATCGGGCTGTTACATAGGTTTTAATGTGTGTATGTTTTAATGCGTTGTATTACTAAGTTAGTGACTTGAATACTTAGAGTTTTGTTTGATCGTCGCTGTATAGCTGAAATATTGCTGATCGCGACATTAAACCTTAATTCTCTCCCTGGATCGGAGACATCAAATATCTGACCCTGAAAATTGCTACCAACTGCTACGGCATAATTAACCAATCAACGCCACCGTCTGTTACAGCAGGCGTGCATGTGTCGACGAATGTCGGGACAGTACGATTACCTGAGAACTCCCCCCCCCCCCCCGATCGAGCTTGTTACAAAGTTATCCGATAGACTGAATTCAAACTCATTTATCCATGGGTAAATCAGTCTGAGGATCTTGGTTTTATTTAATATTTGACCAACGTAGGCGTTCAAATTATTGACGTTTGAATTATGGATGGGGATATTCTTTAATGGACGACGGCTGAATAACGAATGACGGACCAGACGCTTGTAATTCACGAGATATATATCCCACAGTCTAAACGAAAAGTATTTAGATCGCGAGCGTTGGTGAGGCAAACAGTTAAATATCGAACGCTATCTTTACGGTTTTGAGATACCAATCAAAAATTGTTCCTTTTGCATGATGTTGGGGGCTTCGAAACCGCCATCATCCGAACGCATGGCACGATCATACGTAGAAACTTCTGCTCGTTAAGTGAAACGTGAAATGCCCTTAGAAAGCTAAGATGCGAAACCGTTTCAGTTTCGAGTTCGATTCTCGTGTGAAATCAAGATTTTTAGCACGACTTCGTTAGAACGTGCCTCATGTACACTGGTAGTTAACTCCGTTCAGACAGTTGAAATGATTTTCAGTCAAATAACACAGCAGCCAGCACAGAGGCTCGTTACTGTTGTTAATTGGTTAATTAGATTGATTATGGGGGTGGGGGGGGGGAGAGGGGGCAAGGTAGGGAATAAATGGGACTCGTTACTGTTGTTAATTGGTTAATTAGGTTGATTATAGGGGGATCTCCTATAATGAACCTAATTAACCAATTAATAAAAGTAACGAGGCCCTGGGCAGCCAGGAGGTCACAGAACACGACACCGAGAAAAGAAAACATTTAGCATTTCTATATCTGTTTTTGGTCAGGTTGCAGGGCTACAACCCCGTTTCCATTATATCGAATGTCAGTGAAAATGTTCTCCGTGCTTTGAAAGTTTGTTACGGTACTTGTTCCAGTCATATACGCCTAAATCATTTATTAATATCATTTCATCTACCGGTACCGCATTTCCATTCAGTTCGCAACAATATATTAACAAACATTCACCTTATCGTTGACAGTATGTCAGAAAATATAGTTATAACCCCTGTCGCATTATTGTCAACTTTGGTCATACATTAACCTTGTTCAGGATTGTAAACATTCACTCTACCATATGTCATAGAAACATTAGTTATAACCCATGTACCTCATTCTTCAACTGGGGTCCATACAATTCAGTTTGCTTCATTGAATTTCAATAAATAGTAAAGAAAAACGTATTGGATACTGAATGCATGGCCGACTTTTAGAAAGAGATGAAAGTATGTTCGTATACTAGAATATATATTCTTTTACAGAGCGAGAAAAGTGAAGGGCGAAATGACCGGTGAAATATTTTGCATTATACCCGTAGGGCCTATATCTATTCAGCTGTCAGCATCGACCATTTATCAGAGTCCAAAGCCCTGAAGGTTGTGGGAATAAACCGATCCGGCTCATTTCTCCTACTTTCACACTTCAGCGATATTCGTCTCTTTTCGCCTAATTGGCATTCTCTTAAGTGCTATATATCATTTTTATTATTTCATTATTACTTTCAGCGAGTATTGATGTTTACATAACAAAACACCCCTCTAGCTGTTACGTTTTTTAGCAGAAATTAATTTCTTCAGAACTATCTGTCCTTCGTATACTTTTATACTCTACACTCTAACCTCAGAAGGTGTAAAAAAGGTGTAAAAAAGGTGTAAATCAAACGTTTACACCTTCTGGGTTCATGTTTACACCCTTAGGAGGTGTAAATAAGGTGTAGAAAAGGTGCAAATGTGTGAAGATTGCTTCCAACCCTGCTTTTACACCCGTAAAGGTGTAAATTTATTGGAAGGTGTTAAAAAGGTGTAAATACTTAATTTTCCATACACATTTGGAACTTAATTTCTATGTTGCAGAAATGTATTTCTTGTCATGCTTTCGGTAAACCATCAACATTTTCAAGCACCCCAACTTTTTACACAAAACTAAATCAATGGATCTAACAATTTGATCAGTCTCTCCAACATTTGAGCAAAAATTCTGAAGGAAATATTACAAAAAAACGAGCTGCAGACCATAAGAGTCAATCCCCCCGTCAGTTTCACGAGGGAGTGAATATTGAACAGCCGCTCAAGTGTTTTCGCTCAAGGTTGGGCTCAACACTACAGAGGGGGGGGGACGTTCTGAGGTTTTGAATATCAACATTATAGTAAATGCTATGTATCATGCAGAGTCGACAAAAGCACGTTGTTTGTCGACCAATGTAAGAAGTTATCAGATCGATATCTACAGTGCTGATAACTGCTCAGCTATCAGATAAAGTGATTTTGAACTTCATTCCAATGGGGGATTTGCACAATAAGCAGTGAATAAAACGGAAATTGTAAAATTATGGGCTTTGATTGATCCACTGAGACAGGAAGGTGTGAAAGAGACTTAACGGTTCGAAGTGATAACGATGACAGCTTGTAGTGCATGTTATCCATTAACAATTGCGCGATTATCGTCACAAATTATTACTTGATAAAGCAATGGTTACCATTCTCTCCGACCCCTTTTGACACACCAAAATCATAATCCGCGGCCTGCCTTTGTCTCATATCCCTTTGACGCTAACGCCAAGCTTTGGTTAAATTGTACATATCGGTGATGATTCTATTGCTCAATTAGTTTTTAGTTTATTCTGCCAATGCCTAACAATATATTCATCGCTTCTATTGTTCATTAATTTGTAAATAAGCATGGCTCCGCTTCTCATGCTGTTATTTATTTTAATATTTAGCACTGCAAAAGATCTTAAATTAACAACATGTACCGTGAAGTTTAAATAAAATATTGAGTTGATGGGCCGCGAAATCCGTATGGGAAGCGGCTCTTAAACTACAATTTCAATCAATCATGCTGTCCACCATTTCCAATATATGCACACGCGATATTACTTCCAAACAAACATATATTAGGATAAATTACGTACAGCCGGGTTTTTTTCACGTCGCTCGTTCGGTGCTGTTCTGTCCATTAAAGTGGACTTTCTGCGAGATGGCGACTTGCCCGCTGTTGATCGGGGAGAACCGAAAGAAAATCGCTTTACCTTTTGCAACTCCCAGCCTGTCGGACCTTGAAGATCATATTTCACAGAATGCTACCTTAGCTGATCTAATTGGCATTAACGACGTAACCTTCCAGGTAAATATGCCATTTTTTCATATTTGTACAATATAATTGCCCCTGTGAACCCAGGTCGGAGCAGGGAGGTGCATGTAAATATGTATGTATTTAGAGGCTGAAGAAAATGTTACATCTTACAGACAATTTATAACGGAGAATATATTTTTATACTGTCGGAACAGATGATCGAAACATAGTTCAACTATGCTAAAAATGTGACTCGATTGAGTATTTTCTGTTGCTCTCGGTATTTCATTCAACTTTTGCCGACAGAACCGAACAAGCTCGAAACTTTGTCGAATCAACATACATGCGGGAAAATACGGTGCTATGATAACATACACTTTTGCGAAATTTGATTAATATAATCTGCTCAGAGATATTGTTTGACCCAATCAACTTAGTGACGCTTGAAAATATAGAAATTCTATTTAAATCTCATCAATAGTAGGCCCCTATATGAGAGAAAAACGAGTCAGAACTGGTTAGCCTGGTGCCCTGATTATGGAGGTGCTTGTTACCCTATACCATAGTGTTCGGGAACCAGATTATAAATGATACTAGTCAATGCGCATGCTCACAAGGATCACGTGGGAGAAAATGGAGGGCGGTTTGATTTTCTTCGAGAAGGCTTGTTTCAAACTTTGCGAAATCGTGTCGATTTAGCCCACTATAGTCACACATATTTGTAAGTATTATCTTCATTAGATAGGAGTGCAACTACCTCGAACACGTCACTGTTGAAAATGTGCTCCAAAATGTTCAGCTCGCATAAAACTGGGAGTTCATTCAATGAATGCGAATCCAAAATGGCGGCATAAATTTGTTCAGTGATAGCTTTGCTCAGTTCAATGCAGTGCTTATAGTGAATTTTAGTACGCAGTGGAATAGGAATAGTTAAAAACGCCCAGCCACTTGGAACGTTTGGGATATTTTGAGGTACTATTTACCCTTACTATTTACCCATATAATTTTACTAATATGAAACCAGAATTATATGATGTTTAAAAAGAGCCGGGCTGGACTGGATGATCGGTTCTTGTAGGTTCTCTTCAACCCCTACGACTTAGTTTCGTGGGTATATGACGGCTTATTTTCGTGGCTATATGAGACAGATGACTGATAAATTGTTTGCCACTTAGTTAAATGTGATTTATTTATTTTCCAGTTGTATGATGCTGATTTTGAAGAGTTCATGGACATCGAGCACCACGAGGAGATACCGGAAAAGTTCGAAATCCAGATATTACAGCATACGACAACAGATTAAGCATTTCACAATGTCCCAGAGCGTACTGATAAGAAGGTATCAACGATTCGTGTTCTCCTGTTTGGGGGTGAATCACTGTTATTCACAGACCATGAAAATATAATAATTAATTATGGCAGAACTAATGAAATAACCTAGTATTGTGAAATCTGACCGGAACCTTTGCTAATTTTAATAAGTCTTATAATTATTATTCACTTCTGGTTTTGTAGCTACACTGTGATCAATCGTTCCAGTTCAATGAATATGTGGATACATGTATATTTGATTCACCCTGTTTCTATGCAGACTACGCAGGATATAGCCAGTTACTTATGTGCGTCTTTAAATCGCAGTTGAAAAATTAATATTTTTCCCCATTTCAGGAGAGCACAGGCACTGGTCCAAGTGACACCGTGGAAATGCATTTTCAACATGAACTATCAACTATGTAAGTCAACTTTCTTACAGTCTGATTACCGTAGTTTTGTTTCTTTTCCAAAGAATGTAAATTTTGATTCAGTTACATGAGCTGGGTTCGACGTGTGTCACTAAATAAGAGACCGATACAGACCGATAATTATAAAGGACAGACCTATACTAGATTACGGCCTCTAGAAGACATAATTGGTAGTTTGTGGTATTTTCTTGTGAAAACAGCTGTTGAAAGCGTAAAACGGTGTGGCAATCAGCTTCCCGCTAGGCCCTACGGGAAGCGGCACACGGCCGATTCGCCCACCTGTGTCGTCTAGCACCTTCCACGCACTCCCAGCGGACCGGTTCGGCAGGTGTGTTTATGCAAGAGCAGTAAATTCCACGAATTGGAACAAAGAGCTCGCTTTTCATGAGCATCAGTGATACCATTATTAATATTAATATTATTAATATATTAGTATTATTATTAATATGACCCAATATTGTATGAAATTTATCAGACACGAAATGACAAATTACGGTACATGAAGTGACAGAAGGCAATAAAAATCTATATTTATGGGCGGAGAATGGCATATTTCTATTTCACAGTTCGGGCAGTAACAGTAAGAAAAAAAGAAAGTAAAAAACCTGAACAAAAGATCCATCCGTTTCATTCCCACCTACCACCCAGAGATGAAAATCCTGTTGAAATATTGACATTTTATCAAATCATGTGAATCACACACAACGAAAGTCTGAGAAAACCCAGTAATTGCATACAGAAGGAGGAAGAATTTGAAAGAAATGTTAAAGAAATCAAAACAATGAACATTGTGAATTGATACGTTATTTTACTGAAATAACTCGAATAAACCCGAAAAACTTGTTTCATTCAACTTTATTTGTGTTCAATATGCTCCTATAATATCAAGTATGTGTAATATATATCAGGAGAATTTGAAGCTGCAGGCCGGGGCGCTGGGCGAGTCTGGCGGGCGAATTGATCGTGCGATTCGGCCGTGCGACGCGCCTCCTATCGTAACGGGCGCAGCTAAATGCGATACCGTTTTGCGCTATAAACGATCGTTTTTTATGAGAAAATCTCACAAAGTACCAATTATGTATTCTCAAAGTCGTAATCAATTATACTTAGGTATCGGTCTGTATGTTTTTAGTACCGGTCTGTATCGGAAGGCAATGAGGGTGCCCAGGTTCGACTACTGTGTTGGGATTGACATTTTAAAACATATATTTACAATTTGTTTCTGTGTATATTCCCAGTTAACAAAAATGGAACTTTAATGCATCAAGTGATGAGTAACATTTACATTGTGGGATTAGTTTATCAGCTGTGGTTCTTACTGATTGTAGGATCGGGCCTAGCAGCAGAACACCTACTCTGGAGGTATGGTAGCACTCCATTTCCAGCTAACACCCTGCTACTGTACCCTCGGTCGAGCCATTGGACTTTGCTCTGCCAGCCTTTGATACAGACGCTACCTGGACACTCGAAAAGCAAAGCAAACAGACCCTTCCACAGCTCAAAGGCGGGGAATTATTGATGGCGATTTTTGTTACCTGTTTTACCCTACTCTCTCTGAGAGTTTTTGAGGCTGAGGCACCCCAGAAGGTTATGTACAAAAGTATTCCATGAGAGTTGGTGAAAGTTGGAGGCATAAGTGATATGAACATAACGTGCTCAATTTAGGTTGGGCTGGGATGCTTGTAGTTTTAATCGTTTGAACTTTGTGCTTCCAGGGATTGAGAGTGAACTATGATATCAGGGAGGGTTAACATGAAATGACCAATGTAAATGTGCGTTTTGTGATTTCCCTAATAAAATATATCATACATATATTTTGTGTTAATGTTCTTATTGTGTACCTCAACCAAGAGCCATTACTGGATGGTACGAACACCACTAATTCTCACTAAAAGGTGCAAATTAACACCTTTTGAAGGTGTAATTCTCACGAAATGGGTGTGTTTTAACACCCCTGGAAGATGGAATCGTCTCCAGAAGGTGTATTTTAGCACCTCTAGAAGGTTTAGTTTTCGTCAAAAGGTGTAAATAAACACCCAAGAGGGTGTAATCGCGGTCAAAAGGTGTACATTAACACCAATAAAAGGTGTAATTCTTACTAATAAGGTGTATTTTAGCACCCCTAGATGATTCAAATTTGCCCAAAAGGTGTGAATTAACACCCAAAGAAGGTGTAATTTAGTTGAGAAGGTGTAAATTAACACCACTGAAAGGTTTAGTTGTGGTCAAAAGGTGTAAATAAACACCCATGGGATGCTGGGTTCCCAACAAAAATAGGCTCATAAATTTGTCTGGGAGGTGCAAATTTTATTCAGAAGGTGTGAATGAACACCCATGGAAGGTGTAATGTGATCAAAAAAGGTGTAACTTAACACCTTTTCGAGAAGGTGTAAATTTACACCTTTTGGAGAGGGTGTTAATTCACACCCAAAAGGGTGTTAGCCCTGGGACAAGCCATTTACACCCCGTAGAGGTGTAATTTACACCTTCTGGGGTAAGAGTGTAAACGCTCACAGTCAAAAGTTACGTGAAACAGCTCCTATACGGTCGTTCGAAATTTTTGTGGTTGTTGTTTTTATGCTTTTTGTAACCGTTTCAAAACAATATCAGATTGTTCACACAGTACCCTGAGTCGTTTCCCTTACTCCATTTTTTAGGCTCGGCCCGATTATTTATCTTTCCTCGCAATCGTTGAATGTCACTGCAGAATATACAGTCCTTTAATTCTGATTTCGGTCACATCATTGTGCAGTTCTTTAATTCTGATTTCCTTTACCGGAATGTGCAGTTCTTTGATTCTGATTTCGTTCACAGAAATGGACATTCGTTTAATTCTGATTTCGTTCACAGAAATGTGCAATCCATTAATTCTGGTTTCGTTCACAGAAATGTGCATTCCTGTATTTCTGATTTCCTTCACAGATATGTGCAGTGCTTTAATTCTGATTTCGTTCACAGAAATGTGCAGTCCTTTAATTCTGATTTCGTTCACAGAAATGTGCATTCCTGTATTTCTGATTTCGTTCAAAGAAATGTGCAATTCGTTAATTCTTATTTCGTTCACAGAAATTTACATACCTTTCATTCTGATTTCGATAACAGAAATGTGCAGTCCTTTAATACTTATTTCGGTCACAGAAATACGCATTAACTTTATCTGATTTCCTTCACCGAAATGTGCAGTCCTTTAATTATGATTTCTGTCACATCAGTGTGCAGTCCTTTAATTCTAATTTCGTTCAAAGAAATGTGCAGTCCATTAATTCTGGTTTCGTTCAGAAATGTGCATTCCTGTATTTCTGATTTCGTTCACAGAAATGTGCATTCCTTGATTCTGATTTCTTTCACAGAAATGTACATTCCTTTAATTCTGATTTCGTTCACAGAAATGTGCAGTCCTTTAATGCTGATTTCGTTCTCAAAAATGTACATTCCTGTAATTCTGATTTCGGTCACATAAATGTGCATTCCTTTAATACTGATTTCGTTCACAGAAATGTGCCGTTCTTTACTTCTGATTTCGTTCACAGAAATATGCATTCCTTTAATTTTGATTTCGTTCACAGAAATGTGTATCCCTTTTTGTTCTGATTTCGTTCACAGAAATTTGCATTACTTTAATTGTGATTTCGTTCACAGAAATGTACATTCCTTTAATTCTGATTTCGTTAACAGAAATGTGCATTTTCTTTTGTACTCCTTTAATTCCGATTTCGTTCACAAAAATGTACAATTCTTTTATTTCGGATCTCGCTCACAGAAATGTGCAGTCCTTTAATTCTTATTTCGTTCACATAAATTTGCATGCCTTCAATTCTGATTTTGTTCACAGAAATGTGTAGTCCATTAATTCTGGGTTCGTTCACAGAAATGTCCATTCCTGTATTTCTGATTTCGTTCACAGAAATGTACATTCCTTTAATTCTGATTTCCTTTACAGAAAAGTTCATTCCTTTAATTCTGATTTCTTTCACAGAAATGTACATTCCTTTAGTTCTGATTTCGTTCACAAAAATCTGCAGTCATTTAATGCTGATTTCGTTCTCAGAAATGTACATTGCTGTAATTCTGATTTTGTTCACATAAATGTGCATTCCTTTAATTCTGATTTCGTTCTCATAAATGGGCATTCCTTTAATTCTGATTTTGTTCACATAAATGTACATTCCTTCAATTCTGATTTCGGTCACAGAAATGTGCCGCTCTTTACTTCTAATTTCGTTCACAGAAATATGCATTCCTTTAATTCTGATTTCGTTCACAGAATTGTGCATTACTTTCTTTCTGACTTCGCTGAGAGAAATGTGCAGTCCTTTACTTCTGATTTCGGTCACAGAAATGTGCATTTCTTTAATTCTGATTTCGTTCACAGAAATATAAGGTCCTTTGAATCGGATTCCGTTCACAGAGATATACACAACTGTAATTCTTATTTCGTCACAGAAATCTGTAGTCCTGTAAAACGTTTATTCTTTCTGAACCGCACTCTTTCGACTTTTCGCTTGTTCTAGGGAAATAATAGGTCGAACGGGTCTTTCACACATATTGCTGGTTTCCTAGTGCGAGGTATCTGGTAATAATGCAGCCCGGAAAATTTAATGGGTTTAACTTATCATGAAGCTACAATAGCTGAAATACCTGATGACAACAACAGCTCCCAAGCCAGTCTTTTCAGCTAACAAAATAAATAAGTCTATACAGGAAGTATCGGTCGCGGATTATATGGTAGTTTCCCTTCGTGCACCGAATCCGTAATTGAATGAGCCCCATCTTATTTGCCTAAGATAGACTGCTTGGGTTGAAATATGAGAGGGGGGAAGTTTCGGACGCATCACATGCATATGGTCTATTCAATACAACACTGTACGATACCTGGCACACAGGTGGAGATTAAACCCTGACACCTATAGCGTATTTGGTACCACTATAGCTGTGTTATTAATGTGAATAAGGTACCGTAACAAAAAGTGAGGCCAAGCAACCATCGTCCAAAACGAATACTGTTCATTTCTGCAAAACCTAATTTCGGTTTGTCAGCATTCAAAGCTATCAGTAACTCTGAATCCGGATGTCACAGCTCATGAAAATCTCACGTGGACTCCATCGAACGAGATTTCAAATGGATGGCTAGTTCAGAATCAAAATCCCGTCCCTCTAACAATATAAACAGAAGAACGTGCTATTGTGACAGCAGCGTACACATTTTTAAAACCCATAACCTGTTACTGGCTGAATAATTTACATCCATTTCGTTTAGTTTTTGATTCCCACTTGCACTTTAATTCCTAGACAATACGTTCGCACTGGCGATCCGACAAGTGCATTGACGCGTGACTCTCCTTGTAAAATTTGTGGTTCGTAATCTTCTTCTTCAGCCTATATCTACGGCATAGGACAGATTTTTAACCATAGATAACTGGCGTAAATATGGTGAATATACATCAGATTATCTCACTTTTCCAAGAAAAGTCCAATATTCTTACATTAATTCAAGTAGAAAATAGTCAAGTTATGAAGACAGAAACCATAGGAAGAGAGGAATAATACGAACCACAAATTTACGCAGGGAGTCACGCATCAGTGTTCTCGTCTGTACGCCGACGCGAATCGCTTGTCCAAGAATTAAATTGCAAAAGGCGAATTGTAATCGGGTTAAAGTCTTGTTTGATTCAGATATGAAATTAACTTACCTGACCAAGTCAAGTATGGCGTCAGCGGTGTTGACAATTTTAGCACTGCCGGATCTCGTTATGTCGCTGGTCGTTTTGTTCACACCGGGTTGGATGGAAAGAACGAGAATAATTCCCAGGACGACGGCCAGTAACGTCGTGACCAGGTAGTACACGATGGCCCTGGCACCAATCCGACCGGACGAGCGAGTGTCCAGAGCGGCCATTCCGGACACCAGACTGGACACAATCAACGGAAGAATGAGCATCTTCAGCATCTGTAGCAGGAGATCGCCTGGGAATCGGAGATAGTGGATATCTCTCTTTGTCATTGGGGGTTCGACAAAACGCAATCCCCAGCCCATACCTATTCCAATAGCCATTGCAACAACCATCAGTATCAGTAAAATCTGTTTTTGCAGTATACTTAATAACGACCTGCCACAACTGCCTCCGTCGGCCATCTTGGTTTACGGGGATATCGTTTTTCACAAAAGCCACCCGTTATCCGGAATTTCGTAATCTGTTCCTGAGTGAGAGGGATCAAGCGTTGTTTCTTATTCCAGTCCGGGAGAAATTTCGGGCGTCAGAGCAACCTGAAATACAAATAAAATATATCATCAAAACAACTAAACGCAGCCAAGAAAATGGTAATGTCCAAACACATGATTTGTTCAGCGAAAAGCAAGCTGGTCAACACCATAAAGTGGTGTTGAAAATGGTGTGGAGCGATTTCAACGCCTTAAATGGTGTTGGGGCCAATTCCACCAAAAATAATGGTGTTGTGTTGAAAATAGCAACACCAAATTTTGCATTCTCGCTCCGCCAGAGACACGCACCTGCATATTTTGGTGTTGAGTAATAACTGCTAAGATTGGCTCAACGCCAAATTGTGATGTTGGCCGACGCCAATAAAGGGTGACATTGGCATATGGCGTTGGTTCTAACCATTTATTGGCGTTGCACTCGACACCTTATTGTGTTAAACAACACCGTTTTCTTGGATGTTTAGATATCTAAAAAAACCTAAAAAAAAACCCAATCACTATATCTGTGTTGTTTTTGTGCTTAAATATGTTTTTCCAAGTATTTGCGTACTTACGTGTGATGATGTGTCTCTCCTTCCAAAACTGGGGTGGGAAATGTAAAGTGGTTTGGGTGTAAATAGGACCAGGTCATTTTTCCGGAGGGGGAAACAGGACAGTGTAGAAAAAAGCACACACACTCATATTTCGAGAAACCGTTGCAACTTCCTTCATCATAAATCGGGTAATAAGGAAATTGAACATAATTCTGAAATAAACACCTTCTTGTTAAGATCGATATAGATGAAATAAGAAATACTTTATATTCTTTATACTAGAGTCTATCCCTTTGAAAAGGATTCGCAAAATTTCAACCTGGCTATAGAATTAGCTCCGTACAAAATCCCTTTTGTCGCGGTCACTTCATGCACTGAAAAACACGTCAGTTCGTATATACGCCATTGGCATGCTGATAAAATCGGGAAATTGGCCTTTATCATATATGGTCCTTTCAAAATGAAAAAATAAGCTATAAACTTTTCTTGCTTGCTTGCATTTGTTGTAATGGCCGAATTCGGCCAGTGTTTGAGGCACAAACCTCTCACATCACGTCTCAAGGATTATTACGAGCCCAGACTACCGATGAGCTAAAAAGCATGATTTGTAACAGGAAGTTTTTGTTAGCTAAACAAACCAGCTACAGACACTGGGTGTCTTGAGTGGGGAGCATTTGGGAATATTGATAAACTTTACACCATGCACATGCGCTAGCGTTGGAAACGTTTATATATATATACGAAAGTCGTTTGAAATAGCAAACAAAGATGTTCATAAAATCGCTCAGCGTAATACACAACGTCACTAGTATATTTGTGTTGTTTTGTGCTCAGATATGTATGATCAAGTATATGCGTACTTATGTGTGATGAGATGACGTCCATAAAATCGCCCAGCATTATACATGATGACCACCACTTACCTGGTATACCGTGTGTAAACCAACTTCTACATCGTCAATCTCCAAAGAAGTATTTCAACGGCATAAGATCATTATTTCTCCGAAGAAGGCGGAAAATATAATAATAATAATAATAATAGATAGTTGGAGCGAAATCCAATAACTTGTTCAAACTTTTTAATCACACTTTACTATGTGCCTCTATATATAGCGACAGCAGATTCATACATGCGTATCAAACACCTATTCCTGTGCAACCCCGGGTCCATCTTCGCATAAACAAGTAGAACACATGTACCCTTCAGAATACCGATTGGTGATTTGATAGTTCTATGAATATTCCGTGGGCTGTAGACGACGTCGACGGTGTACGCCGGAAATAGATGATACATCCTAAGTGTACGGATACGGGTGATAACGCTTGGTCGACGTTTGTGAATGTATGATGTCCATGAATGTGAAGATATAGACACAAGTTACGAAACTTAACGTCATAGATCTTGCACGCTACGCTCGTATTTTGCGGTCAGCATGCGATATTTATCGCCAAATTTGAGAAACTTTGAGTGGAGGCGCTTGATGGTATAGCCCTGTTTTACAAGTTTCTGCAATAATGTTCTGTGACGTTAAAATCGTCACATTTAACACATGATCTAGCAAATGCTACTAGGCGAGATATGTATACGCCATATGCAGGTCCCACGGGAATATTACTGTTTAGAAAGGGATAGTTTACGATGTCGAAATTGTAATCATCTCTTTTGTCATAAAGTCGATGAGAGAGAAGGCCAATATCATTTTTTATAGAGATATGTGTCAAAATATGACGTGCCGGTAGGGCCATCTGTAGTTTCCTTCAAACCCAGTGAAGGTGGATATATATCCTTCACTGTGTCATTTATATATGGATTATCCACAGCGAGAAGATCGTCTATATAAAGTTTGTTGAATGAGAAAGAACGGGCTTTGAATTGATCGGTTTTTGAAAGCGCATGGATATAAGAGAACAGATATAAGTCAGCCAACAGGGGTGCACGATTAGTACCCATTGGAATACCTACATGGTGTTGATATATTGTGTTGAAGGGCCCTCGTCAACAGGGTTGAAAGAAGCTTGGTGGTGCAGCTTCTAGAACCAGCTATGAATATAGCTTTGTATGGTGATTTATGCATTTTGGGAGTCCAGTATACTTTTGGTATGTCGTTATGATTGGTTGGAAGACAAAGACCTCTTTCCTTGAGAAACGTTTTGTGATTGTTAAATAAATCTCCCAGAAGTTGGAAAGTAGATAAATAAACAAATTGCCTATGGATAACAACTTCTAGTTTATTCAGGACGACGTTCCGATAGAGGTACTACTATCGTTTTCATTGACTTGAAAACGATACTAGTACCTGTATTGAAACGTCGTCCTGAATAAACTAGAAGTTGTTTTCCATAAGCAATTTGTTTATTTAAATCTTCCAGAGTAATTGGGAGCAAATAGACGCATTTGATGACGATATGTTTACACTCAATTCCTTAACCAGCACCTGGTAATAGTAATATTTACATATGAATATTATATTATTTGGAGCTTTGTCTGCTGGAACTAAGACGAATTTACTGTGGAGATTTGCTAGTACTTGTTTTGCTTGGGGAAGGGTACTTCTGTTAATATGCGAATTGTTTCAACGACCTTGCTCTTGATGAGGCTAATCCGTGGGTGGGTTCCCCATAATGGGGATTTGGGACTAACATTGAACAGGTCATTTTCCACTGCACGGGAATGTACCTAACGTGTCCACCCCAGACCTGCCCGAAATTTTCAGCGAAATTCATCTAATGGCCTCGAGACTCCTGCCATCGTGTTCTACAGCTCGAGACAGAAAAACAAGGTGCCACACCCCATACCGCAAATGTCCATGAGTGGGTTGCCCAATGGATTTAACATTGGAAGTCACTGGGGTCTTATGTAGGGGCGGATAGCTCTTGCTGTGCCGCCACGTGACCGGAAGTGACCTTGACTCGGACATGACCCGGATGTGACCTTTGACCCGGATGTCATCGGAAGCCATGTGGCTGGAAGTGACGTCATCCGTGACGCCATCGCCGCGTCACGCCGTGTGACGTCATCAGCCTCAGCCTCAATACGACCAGATTTGCCGTCTTCCTACTACTCTTGTTTCCCCGCTGATTCACATCGCCTATTTCGCGCCTCATGACCCTTAGGGGGCGATTTGCACGGGCCATCCATCGATGGCTAATGAAAATCACTCTTACAGATGAGTCTTGGTCCGCTTTGTTGACGACAGCAACCAACGGACGCCATATTTTCTCTGTGTGGGTGTGGCGCAATTTCGATCACGTGCAGTAGTTGGCCAATAATGGTTAGTATGAGGAATTTGGTTACCTCCGAGCTGTTTATGAGCGTAGTCTTACAATATTTTGTTCCTATATTTGGCAATTCGTAGTGATATCCAAATTTTGCTCGTCTGGTCGGCCCATTTGTCTGATATGCATTCTTGGGTTTGAATGTTTTCTTCCAAATGGTTCAACATAGTGAATGAACTGTTATATCAAACAATTGCCGATTGCACTGGACACCTTTGTCGAATATACCTATTGTACCCGATGAGACTGATGAATTATCTGCACTTAAAGATCACATTTGTCTTCGCTAAACAGAGAACAGTGCTCGTGATGTACGGATGATACATGTATACTTTTAAAATGAAAGTGTTCTATTTAACATTACCGGTATAAAAGTCCGAAGAGTGGCAACATTATATCAAGTGTTATATTTGTAACACTTTCTAAAAGTGTTGATAACACTTTACTTGTGTCAAATTCAGCATTGTAAGTGTTGTATTGCTCATGATACAGCGCAATAATGTCGAATATAACACTTTTTTTCAACACTTTCTGAAAGTCTTATAAATACAACACTTTATATAATGTTGTCACATCTCGGACATTTATATTGTTAAATACAACACTTTCATGTTAAGAGTGTACTGTATAACCAATTAAAGCAACCTCCATGGCATGATAATCACAATAGTTCAAACTTAATAAAGTAAATTGATTGTATTAAACATGTAATACGAGTTCAATCTGCATTACCGGTAATTCTATTAATTTAATTATGAGGCTTTTATATGCATCAAATATTGCAGTGCTTCCGTGTACCGGTACGTATTAAATGTCTCCATAATCCATTATTCAAGGAAGTGTGGGAATGTCTCCGGATTTGATGCGAATCCGTGCACTGCATAGACCAAGTGCGTTTTTTTTTCGTTTTTTTTTGTCAAGATATAATATCTCTCACGTATGGTGTTCTATTTGTGCCAATTTGATCTCGCAAAAGTCGACGCGCGACGCGAAAAGTCGACGTCGTGTTTTGAAACGCGACGTCGCCCTTTCCGTCGCGCGTCGACTTTAACAATTTCATAGAGATAGGCCAAAACTCGACGTCGTGTTTCAAAAGCCGACGTCGCCTTTTGGCCTATCTCTTAGCATTGTAAAAGTCGACGCGCGACGGAGAGGGCGACGTCGCCTTTCAAAACGCGACGTCGACTTTTCGCGTCGCGCGTCGTGCGTCGACTTTTGCAAGTCGACGCGCGAGATCAAATTGGCACAAATAGAACACCATACACGTCAATAGTCACTGTTTTATACGCTCTGGATAATAGAAGAGTTCAAGATTATGTTTAAGGAATTTCAATAACAACAAGCCCAATTGGCACAATGGACTACGTAATTAAACACAATTTAAGTGTCTTCTGTGTTACTGCGGGATACAGGAGATACAAACGGGAGAGGAAGGAGGGGTAAAGGAGGAGAAAGTTTATTCCATAGGACATAGAACATCCAAAATTTGGTTTATATGAGATTTACTTCAGCGTGTGAAGGCCAAAGAATTATTTCATTTCTGCAAAAAAAAAAAAAAAAAATCGGCAGAGTTATCTGCCTTGACCAATCCGAGCGTGATCAACATTCAACTTGTCAATCTGGTGTGATATTTCAGAGAAGATCGAAGCGATTGATAATAACGATCTGCTCGCTGGGCTGAAACACAGGAGCAACAAGACGTATTCTATCCCAGCAAACTCTAATGTTGGAGGCGGGCAGATTTCAGCCCGCGCTAGCCTCTCACTGGAGATGGCGTAAAGAAATCTGTAGCCCTTCAAGTTCGTTATTTTTCTTCTCCTTTTGGTTTCAAAATAAGTCTGTTCAGTGTAATTACTGTTAATTTAATCCGCGATGCTGTAAAAAAAAAAAAGACGGCAGGCACGCCGGCGAAACGTGGCATGTTGGAACTTTGAGGCTGACTATTGAATGACGTAGCTAGACGCTTATACTTTGATGGTGTGAATGGGTTATAGATAAACAAAGCTCAGGTTCTGGTCAAGGTCAGCTAATTCCTGCAGTGATTATCTCGTCACTGTTATATTTGGGTAGTTTGGGGAAAATAAATGTTCCGGGTTGGGGACATGACATACTATGATTTAGTCCTAAAATAATAATAATAATAATTTAAGAAAATAAATGCGCGTCACCTTTTTCGAGGGTTTTGCGGAAGATGGTATTTTGCCTGACCATGAGAACTCACAAAACACTTGAATAATGACACATTACGAACCCTGCCTATTGTTAGACGATTCTTTACTTTTCCATTTGACACCGACATTTGCCAGAAAACTCTCCTTTGTTAAAAAAAAAAATGTTCTCACCTGCCTTTCCCATTATTCACAATGAGATGATTCACCTGGTGCAAGTATCCGATTAAACTGTTGGTGATTCCACAAAATATTTTCTTGCATGAGAGGTTATATCAGTCACTTTCCCAGCTATACTAAACGATCCTATGTTAAAGAGAAAGACATTCGTACATACCTAAAAATAAAGGGTTCGGTGGACCGAGCACAAATGCAAGTTCGCCTTGTTTACCCAGTATCACAACATGTACGGCGTATATCAAGCTGAAGTGTTTGTATATATACAAACTTTCAAGGAATAATAGAATGCCATTCTAAATGGCTGTTATTTGATCGGGAATAGGCTCACGATTTATATGGGAAATTGAGGGTAAGTAATAAAACCTCAAGCACATGCACGCTAGACAATATAGCCCACTTCGGCAAACATTTTAATACACGGGGGGTTCTTTTATGCGTATATATCTAGGGCGAATGTATATGTTCCCTCTTGGTAATTAAAGTATACACGGCAGACCTGTATTATCCACATATAGAACGTCTTTTGAATAGCATTTTCACTTCTGTACCTTTGTGGCAATAATCAACGAGAATGGTAATATCAAAGACCACACATGCGTCGATAATCTAGAGATCTGTCTATACCGTTGATGTCTCGTCCAGCTTTCTCAATCTGATTTTTAACGTGTGGGCGCCTGTGGGTGTGTGCGTGCGTTTAATAAATTCAACACATTTACCAGCATTTGAATGATTGATTCTTGAAACACCATCACCTTTGTCCATATAGATGACGTCACTTTCGACACTTAGATGACGTGGACATCCCTCAATCGTGGTCTACACCCCGAGGGCTACAAGATGCTACCTCTCACGACTCAATCGGACCACCATTGGCCCCTTTCGTCCCCTAAACGTCTATGTCCATACACTTTCACTACTGCGCATGCGCAGAATGACGTCGCTTCTACGTCACACCCATCCCGCCGGATGCTCCCGCACGTATGCTTTACAATAATACCTCACTCGACTCCATCGGACCACTAGTGGCCCGCCCAGATCCCAAAACATCTATTTCCATATACTTTGTCTACTGCGCATGCGCGGAATGACGTCAGTTTTAGGCGCACCCATCTTGTCGGATGCTCCCTCACGTATGCTTTACAATGATACCTCACTCGACCCAATCGGACCAATAGTGGCCCACCTAGACCCAAAAACGTCTATGTCCATACACTTTGTCTACTGCGCATGCGCAGAATGACGTCAGTTCCACGTTTCAGCCATACCGTCGGATGCTCTCTCACGAGTGCTTCACATAGACACCTCACTCGACCCAATCGACCCAATAGTGGCCCCTCTCGGCCCCAAAACGTCTATTTTCATACACTTTCTCTACTGCGCATGCGCAGAATGACGTCAGTTACATGTTTCAGCCATTCCGCTGGATGCTCCCTCGCGTATGCTTTACAATGATACCTCACTTGATGCAATCGGCCCAATAGGGGCCCACCTGGACTCCAAAACGTGCCTTTGTCTACTGCGCATGCGTGGAATGACGTCAGTTTTACGTCACAACCAGCCCGTCGGATGCTCCCTCACGTATGCTTCACATTGATACCTCACTCGACTTAATCGGACCTCTAGGGACCTCTCTAGGCCCCAAAACGTCCTCCCAGCGCTATTTACCCACTACGCATGACTTTTTCAAAAAATTTCAAGCAATCGCTTCGGGACCCTGCCCATCGTGTTCTAGGTGTTGAAATGTGAAAAACAAAACCAAACAACCCATACTACAATGACCAGGAGTAAATTTCCCATTAGGTTCAACATTGGCCAGTGGGCCAGTATGGGCTGTATAGTAGACATATATATGCTATTTTCAACCTTGGTGTGTAGCCTGTAACTCGTGGCCTAATGGATAACGTGTCTGCCTCTAGATAAAGCGACCCGGGTTCAATTCCCACTAGGACCCTTTACCTTCTGTCACTGTATGGAGAATCTAAGGGTTCCCCACTTGCCATTTAACATGGGCAAATAGATGGCGATATTGTCGGGGACTCTGTACAGGCCATGGATTCTTCGGAAGGGCGGATAAAGGCTATCTGTTGTCCCGGAGAGGATCGGACATTGCCGAAGAGGGCCGGACATTGCCCGAGATGACCGGACATTCCCGGAGATTGCCGGACATTGGCGGAGATTAAGACGCAGCGTAGTCTCGGGACTACTTTGCGGAAGCGACCGCATCACCGCGGAGGAATACATGACCGGAAGTGACCTTTGACCCGGATTTGACCGTTGACCTCTGTGACCTCATCGATGACGTCATCTCCGCAGCGCCCCCTGGCGGAAGTAGTCAATGATAAGGAATTTACGCTTTATATACTACTGTTCATTCATGGGCTCTTCTACTCGGGGCGGCGCATCGTTCCCAGTCCTCGGCCTCGGGGTACTCATCAAACATCTGCACGATCATGGGTAGGGTCAGTCCAGGTCAACGGTGGTAGAGGTGAAGCAGACAGTATTTTCCACACACGCTTCTGTTCAGGCCTTGCGACGCTTGACTTTTTCAGCACCACGTCTCTGTACCTTCATCCATGAAGGCCGTCAGGTCGGAATGGAGGGGTCATACCAGTGGTCTCCGGGTCGATCCATGGGGTCTTTGTTGAGCATGTATGCAGCGGGGTGCACAGGATCTAGCGGGAACACGTCTCGGGCAAACATCCCTTGGAAGACGGTCCTTGTCCATGGATCGCTCCCCAGCACAGTGAAAATACTTTTTTTTAGTGGGTGACAGATTCAGAGCCGAAACGGGAAATACTTTGGTTTACACACACCGGATAGATTATTGGGCTAGTTTTTGCTCCAAGGCTGTAATATGACCCGACTGCAGGGATTCGGTTTCACATTGGACGTACAAGGCAGTCTCTTGGATGATGATCTTACAGTCAGGCGCGGCGATGGGGACGCCGTTCAACGGGTAGCGGTCTTGCATAAACAGGTTCCCATGGAGACGTCCCATGAGATCGACTGTTCGCTGTAAAACCCTTCCGTTTGTTCCATCCGCCATTGTCGGTCAGCTCCATGTGTCCTGGGGTGTCCCGTTAGTACAAGGGTGCCGGCAAGTGAGACTTTTTGGCTTCTCGACAGTAGGACAGCAACGTTTCGATGTAAGCACGATAGGAGTAGGTGTTGGTCGAGGCACTCACGAGATTGTCGTTAAGTATCAATCCACCTGCTGGAACAGGGAGTGTAGCCAGATGTTGACTGGGCCCATCAATGCATCCTGATCGAGATTGCTCTCATCGCCATTGACGACCTTGGCTTTCACTTACAAGTAGGTGCGAGCTAGATCTACGTACACCGTATCAGCGTTGGGGATTTGGAATTCGATAGGGTTCGACTCGGTGATGCTGGAAACAGGGAGATGTTCCACCCATTGCCCCTGTACGGTACTGGTCTGGGTCGTCGGTGTGGTCCACAAATCAAATTCACTGTTGGAGGAAGGGCAGGGCTCTGAATGGATGAAGGCCATGATTACGCAAAAATATCCCGGGTATTTGATGTGCGTCGTTCCTTGGTAATCGACTGGTGGAAGATCTCGGGGGTGCAGGTCTTTTGTTACCTATGGCTCGTTCGGCTTTGGAGACCAAGATCCCGCCTGCTTCTTCGGCTGGGCGTTTGACTGCCTCTCCGACGGGGACACCACTGAAGGCCTCACCCAGGGCTCGCACCCCACTTTGGATCGCTTGTTTCCCGACCGCTTTAAATCCGCACGTCAACATTGGGAGGAAGGTTTTTGACGATGCTGCCGAGTACGTTCCCCAGTCCATGACTGCTACATAAGTGTTCCTCGTCTCGAGGCGAGATAAAAAAGCCACATATTCAATATGTAACATAACCCTATTTTTAAAGACCTGAAAAGCGCGCGAATCTGAGGCTGACGAAGGTTGACTCCGCGGCCTGACCCGCCATATAGCTCAATCGAGCCACCCATCCGCATATGTCATTTGAAGGAATGGTAGTACACAGAAGCTCAGTACTATAAATACTGGTTACCAAAAAGATAAAAGAAGGATAATTATCATGTAGTCAGACCCTTGGCGCTCTAGGGACCAATAATCCGAAACTATGGACTACTTCCTATACCGTGGGTGGGTTGACGGAGTACACTACAAACAAGATGAGCCATATTTAACAATATTTGGGACAAACTGCAACGAATTGAGCCAAAATTGGCTCAAACTGCAACGAATTGAGCCAAAATTGGCTCAATTCGTTGCAGTTTGTCTCAAATATTGTTAAATATGGTTCATCTTGTTTGTAGTGTAGGAGACGAGTGACAAAGTGTTCGTTGCTCCAGTTGGGGAGGCACGATGTTTCGAACTTGCCCTTGACTTTACTGATGCGCACTTGATCACCACGCTGGAATTATAGGGATGTGGACGTTGGAGGGATGGATACAGGACGGCCCGGACTTGGGCTTCGTTGCGCTGGGTGACTTGAATGGGTGCTCTCTGGATACTGCGGCGATAGGCCCGATTTTACCCGGACGCGGGTTTCGGGAGGGTACCGATGTACCGCCGTGTATTCTTAAAGGAGAAGTACTTGTACATGCGGCCTCTGAAGGTGCGATTGAACCTTTCCGACGACCGAGGCTTTGGTCCCGTTGTACGTGTGAAAGAAGAACATCTTGTGGGTTTCCAGAAACTGCTGAAAAGGTCTGTTGAGGAATTCTGTCCCTTCATCAGTCTGTGAATACAAGGGATTGCACCCGGTCTTGAAGATAGGTTTGAAGGTGTTGGTGAGATTCTCTCCCGTTTTCGTCCGGGTGGGGACGACCCAGGCATATTTCGACAGACAATCGATGCAGGTACAAAGATAGCGGTTGCCGTCGTTTAGCAAATGCACTCATGTCGACCAAATCCGCTTGCCACTGATTATCTATGTCCCCGACGATGACTCGGTTCCGTGGAAAATGGTGCCGGGCAGCTCGATGTAATTACAAGCGTCTGGTCCGTCATTCATTAGAAAATATGCGCGTCCATAATCCAAAGACCTGTTCCATATTATTAGCACCAAACAATCATAGTATACATAAACATAGGCTTGTTTCCTGCACGAGAGAAGCGGTCAACAGTTTTCAATGATGCCGGCAAGACATCATGATTTTCCAAAAATATCAAATCCGTATCGCTGATCAGTATTCTTAATCCATAATATTCGTTGTAAAGTCGTCATCTAAAGAATGATGTATCTCAGTCATGCTTTGATTGTGACTGTTCATATGAGTACCATGCGGATCTTGAAGTGCATGGGTTCATACGGACCCTAGCCCCAGGTTAAGCGGAATTAGACACAAGTTACGAAACGTAACGCAATAGATCTTGCACGCTACGCTCGTATTTTGCTATCAGCATGCGATATGTATCGCCAAATTTGAGAAACTTTATAAGCTATACGTGTCCTGGGTTTTAACCAGGCTTGGACTTGTGATCGGCGAATCCCATGGGGCTTGGCAGAATGGTAGAGGGCATTCACCCCACTTTACGCAGCTGAGCTGTTGAGACTGTAGTATAACTTGTCCACTAACACCTCCCTACGCTTCAAGATGACGACTGATATTTGTAGAGTAAACCGCCTTTATTTATAACACTTTATGTAGGGTTTCATTGGGCTCTGCCAGTGCTTCTTACAAGTCGCTTTGACGGCCAACACGTAGGGAGACCACTCTTCGACCAGCACGTCATCCAACTCCGGCACAGCCTGTTCGAATGCGGACCATAGATCAGGATTCAAGATGAAATGCATTATGGATCCATTCAGTCGAGCCAACTGAGCAAAGAAAGCACCACAGCGGACGTAGACATCGTGGCACAGATGAATGAGGTTGCCGTCCAATTCGCCACTCAGCACCCGGTTTAATTTTCGCTAACCACTTCTCGTCAGACGAATGACTGTCGGTGGGGTTGTGATGGGTCACTCCCATGTTTTCGATGATCTCAACGCGCTTTTCATACACGTAGAGGAATACTTCGGAAGTTAGACATACACGTACGAGATCATCCGTCATCCTGAAGCGGACTCCACGCTCTTATAGCCTCAAATGAACGTATGGCCCGAGCGTGAGGCTTTTATACAAAAAAGGGGTCTATTCTGTCATTGTCACAGCGTTAGTGTCAATAGGGCAAAAAGCACTGTGAGGCTGACGAGTCGTCGCTGGTTCCGGCGTGACCGCTCGTGGTCCATAATCCGGGCATCAAGGATAGCTGTCATAGTCCAGTAGTGGTGGGTGATGACACATCTCTCCATGGAGTCGACTCTCGCAAGGACCGCATGTCCATTCCAAGGCCCTTTTTCTGCTAGTCCCCGACTGCACATGCACAAATACACACCAGAAGTCACGTGACCCGGAATGCCCTTTGACCTCCACATGACCTTTGCCCTGGACGTGATGTCACTCCCTCAGGATTTCCGTCCACATTTTACCCCCCCCCCCCCCTCCTACCAACCACATATGCGATCAGATTTACCTTTCCTGTACTACTAACGAAAAAAGACGAATAGATTCAACCTCTGAACAGAGTTGTCTCTCATTACGCCAGATTGGACACCTCTGCCTGAATTCAATCATTCATGTAGCCCAGAACCAAAACATCATCTAACAAACGTACATTTACCAGGACAATCTTCTTTATCAAACATAATCGATATAATGGTATTTGATTCTACCTTGCTACAGTTATGTGTGACGTTTTGATTTCGATTAAAAACGATGTTTATTTTTTTCAAAAATTAATTCCGTTAGCTCTTAACAAGGTGAACTGTTTTCGATAAATAATTATGGGCTTAGGCCTGCTGCTGTTTACAAGACATGCTTAGCTAAGCTGCGGTAAATTAGGCCCAATATTGCTGCCTGGTTCAGGAATAATTAGCAAAACACTTTAGGAAATCTCGTCAGTTTAAGGTCGCTCCAAGCGCAGTCATTTGTCAGAATAGCTCTGTGCGGAGAAAACCAGAAGACGTTTTCGTGCCCAAGATGGCTGACGTGTGGTAAAGATACTATCCATAGGGCCGTAGTTTTGTATGAAAATTGTTCCAGAGTTAAACACAGTTTGACAACGACATGGTGGCCGCCACCGGGCCTTCGTCCTATAAAGAATGGGGGGGGGGGGGTAACCAGTTAATTCGGTGTAAATACTTTTGATAGGCATACGCTGTCGTTGTTTATAGTTTATAACTGGTTGTGAATGTTATAGAGTATCTGGTTTGTTCCTCATTTTAACTCCATCTATTAACGAGAGTGAATGATAAAATCAACCAAGTCCGAACAAGATGGTCAAAATGAAGAGCCTACCTTGGTTAGCGAAGACGAATAGACCCAAACTTTGATGACGTTTCATTCATTTTTCAAACACGTTTATTCAATCTTTCTTCAATCTACATTGCAGGTGATCAATTATCCTTGAATCTAACATCGAAAATGTGACAGGACACTAATTGTCCACACACAATACAGGTGCCTGTATCAACCTGTAACCATCTGGGCCATCTAAAAGAGGTAAGACAGACTCGGGGCGTGCATATTCATTTTCAGCCTACTTTCGGCAACTATAAGCGGGAATCCTCAGAAATCAACACTACGTGATATCGTCAGCCAATCCGCTGAACTCAACCGACGTAACCTGTCATGTTCGAGTCATGTACTGTCCTACTTGTTCAAAATTACAGATCTCCATGTACAACACCTCTTGCATGATACGAAAGTTGTTCATATCTGTATCTTTTGTAAGCCCAGACAATATATATTCAGAAGTATTATGAAAAGCCTGTAATTTATCAGATTTCTTGAGTCTGTTCTCCGCCGGATGATGACAGTATATGGTAAAGTATCGGATATCGCTCCGCGATAATGGAGTCACACGATCCGCAAGCCATCTTATGGATGACAAGGAGCACACTAATGGGCCCTGTATGAAACACAATACACGAAATTAAAGATCACAGTTCTTGGTCTTCTGTCTGTGTCACTTCACGAATCTCGCGTTGGTAATTAAGTTGATGACGTGTTACATGCAGGGCATGGTAATTGATTTGTATCATCATAATCCCCACCTGCCATTTCAGCACCACAGATTGCACCATGGGACAGAAGAGGGATAAAATGTCATCAGGTTTAATGCCTTTAGGAGATATTTTAGAGGAGCGATCCCACTCTCACCCCCTCATGACCTGCCAATTTTGGGACGTTCCACGCGCATCGTTTTGTGAAGAGTCTGGGATTTTTTGTTGTACCAGAGACTATAGGATAATGAATAGTCTCTGGCTATATAAATCTGTTCAAGCGGAGAGACATGCTTAAAAAGACCAAATCTCTGCACTGATCAGTCTAATGTATGTGATGCGCATCTGTTATATCTACCGCTACATACATTCTTTCGTTACTTTTGTTGCTTTGGTCTGTTTCACATCATGTGGCGACAGCTGAATCAATTTACATACAAACTAGTCTGTCGATAGTTTTCTTTGAAAAATAGACTTGTTCATAAGGCCCCGGATATATTAAAGTATATGTGCCTGATTATATAAAGTACTTTGAGCCACCATCTATAAAATGAGCTTAGATATACTTAAAGTACACGTTGTCACTGTATATAGATTCCCCGTGGGTGCAAACGTTTGACCACACTCCCGCTTTCGTTTAATTCAGTCTCTGAGTCGCTATTCTCCCTCAAAAAATAAGGCGGAAAAGAGCGTCATTTTCGCGTCGCTAGGGGCGCTTCATACTTGTTTCCCGATTTTTTACACAAACGCCCATGGTTGATATAGCTCGAGATGTCAGAGTAGAAAACGATTAACAAGATAAAAGAAAGTTTTAACAACTGTTTGCTTCCTCTCCCTGGGTGCTGCACCATTTACCCCTGTAGGGGTCTTGCCTTTTTTAGCAGGATTCTCGCAAATTCAAAAAAACTGCTATATGTAACTGTTCTATAGATCACAAAACTTGTTTTACCAATAAACTCAACAGAAATACGCCAAACAGTTATTAAACGTATCCAAAAGCGCCATTGCCACCACTTGATTTGAGGTATAGCTATTTACAAATATATCATAGAACTATCTTCTCTGGAAAGATATTGGTAAATCGCGGCTGATATCGGCTGGGATTACGATTTCGAAACGCTGTTCATTTTTTCAAGCTGGGAAACAGCTGACGGCTTAGGTGTGCATTAAGCTAAGCGGCTTTCATGTACTCCTTTGGGAGATTGCGCTAAAGGGCCCTCGTCCAAATGCGTCAGCAATGCCAACGGTCATGTCGTCTCGATAGTGAGATCACAACTCCGGTAGACATACCTTAAAAAATGATGAGATCTTACGGCGTAATTTAATTTCGCAGGAAATCTATGAACCGATTAGCGATAGTGTGCTTTTTTTGTCAAAAAGACTGCATGTTTCGTAATCTCGTACTCTGTTGTACATGTATATGTCTTATAACCCTTATTTTTGGGCCATTGCGTAGCAATCGGCACTCGACGAAAATGTGATGAGAATGGCAGGCAGAGCTCACAGAGGGGAATGTATTTCCATTATCGTCCCATAATAAAACAATCTCATTAATTATTCTTAACGCTAAGTTAACAGAGCTATAATTGAAGAACAGAGCAGAAATGAAAAGTAATCTGAACTTTCCACAAACATCGCTTTGACTATATATTTGATGTCCCTTCCGGCGATGTGCTGTTCGGGCGGGAATCCTGTCCAAAAATGTGACTGGTGGCTGAGGTATTATTATACCCCAGTGAGATGGTTGCCTTCGGATCAGCCTTCTATTCAATACACCGAAGTATGCCATCTTATGAAATCTTAAGATTGTGCATGTGAAAGGCAGTATTAATCTTTAAGAGAGCAGTCACTTGTTAATAGTTTAAACATTTACAAGACGGTGGATTTCTTTTGCATTATCGAACATGATAGCTTCGTACAGCCTCGGTTTCAGTCAGATTCAGTGGTATTAGTCGCCGCTGTCTGGTGCCTGGAAACCAAGAAGGCTTGGTCGCGGTTAGGTCGCAGCTTAGTCGCGTCTAGAGATTAAGACGAGATTTGGCTGCGGTTGGGTCGCGATGCGAGAATTGATGGCGGCTACGTCGCGGTTAGGTAGAGAATCGCATTGTAATCTCGCGTTCTCGACAAAATCTCGCATCGCGACCAAGCCGCGCGGTAATCTCGAGGTTTTTTTTACCTTCGAAATGAAAGGACGAGATGGTGAGAACGCGAGTGGCCGCATCCGGCTTCCATAAATACTCGTTTATGTTACCCGCTGTATGGAGCAGTTCGCCTTTGATGGATATCACTATATCTGACTACGTACTCCTGATTGGTGCGCTGTACGGTGAAGAGGTTTGGTTAAGTGGAATGTAGGAGCAACGTCATTTCTGCTCCTGCATTCCAGATAACCTAGCCTCTCGATCGTACAACGCGCTAATCAGGAGTACGTTGTCACACAGTGGATGTACGCGACTCATAATGTTCACTCTGACTATAATCTCAAGTTTACTTAACCTTATGTTAGGAAGCATATGACCCCCGCCTCTCACCAAGAGCGATGAAACTTTTTTCACTTTTGCATGAATATTATTGGCCTCATTTTCAGACTATCTGCACAATCCTAGGTACAAGGGATCATGCATGAAACATTCAAAATGGCGGTCAAGAGATGCTCTCAGAAAGTTCTTTTCTTCCCATTTTCGCATTTCTCTAGCATAAATTGGCATAAATGTAATTTATTTTGCATAGCCAGAAAAAAAGGTGATGGTCCATCACCCTTTGATGATGATCAGACCTGGCCATCACCTTTAAAAGGTGATGAGTTAGAACCATCACCTTTTAATGGTGACGGCTATCACCTTTTAAGGGTGATGAGGCAAAATCATCATCCTTAAAAGGTGATGACCTAAAGGATGTGTTCGCTTTAGATGGGTATTTTTCCCTCCAGTGTCACTCGCCGTTGGTCTATTGTCTCAGGTATTCCCAACTCCTTGTTAACCAGTCGAGGCCAGTCTAATTATAATTTCTGGTTCAAACAGTCGCCATATATATTCTTATGAATGAACCATCTATTTACCAACAATGATCAATTATTATATCAACGAACTCGAAATTTTCAAATTTCTGCCAAAAATTCAGGGCGTGAGTAACAATAGATAAGAAAGTAACCACAAAATAAAACATATTGGCACAAGCATAGTCGCTTGGGAAAGCAAAGTATCACCTCCTGTTCTTGAATAAAAAGAGATAAATATTTTAGTTGCAATGCTGTAATCATCTGCATTAGCGGCAATGAAGAAATGAGTATCAGTATAGTCATATTGTAATGAAGTATAGCCACATTGGAGAATATCAGTAACTGCTGTGAACCAGGAATTTCCCGTTATTGGCCTAACAGGCCTTGATGTTATACTGAAGCATTTTGATATATTTCTATATTATGCAAATATGACACCTTTAACCAAAGCGACTTTTCAATATGATATATGGTCAAACCTACCGAATTTAGCTGTCTTTGACTCGTTTTAGTTAAAGGTGTCATATTTTACATATAAAGGGAATTCCCTCCAAGAATATCACCAAAACTTCCAAAAACAAACAAATGCCCATTTTATAACACTCGCAATATTTTTTTGACTTATCTTTTCTTGGTGAATATACAGAATACGAAAATTCAGCATTTTCTCTCTCAAACTGATAACTTTTCAAGTAAACTCGAGCAATTTTTTTTTCTGTTTATAAACGCAAGACACAGAGGAAAAAAATTCGGTCAAACCGAACACCTCCTTTACAATCATTGCTCATCACTCTTCAGAGGTGATGGCCATCATTTTCAAAGGTGATCGTAAAAAAGGGGGATGGCTCAGTAGTATATAAAAGTTAAATTCCCGCTCTTTTATGCAAATTAGGGGGAAACTGTGGGCGGCTCTCGTCCAATCAGAAGCGAGTATTTTGTCACGTGACTGACCTTTCTCACCTCCAACACAGAAGAGTTCCAATCTAGGGGGAGGTAACTCTGGGTGACTATAGTTCCGGCAAAGGGCCCCTGGGCATGTATTCATCCGCGGTGATGCGGTCCTGGTGGTGATGCGGTCCCTAGATAAAATGGCCCGATTGGGTCGAGTGAGGTATCAAAGTGAAGCTTAGGTGAAGGGGCATCTAATGGGCTGGGTGTGGGGTTGAAGTATCGGCTTCCTGCGCATGCGCGGTGGCCGAAGGGTATGGAAATAGACGTTTTGGAGCTAGGGGAGCTCCTAATGGTCCAATGGGGTCATATGAGGTATCAATGTGAAGCATTCATGAAGGGGTATTTAATGGGCTGGGTGTGGGGTTGAAGTATCGGCTTCCTACGCATGCGCGGTGGCCGAAGGGTATGGAAATAGACGTTTTGGAGCTAGGGGAGCTCCTAATGGTCCAATGGGGTCATATGAGGTATCAATGTGAAGCATTCATGAAGGGGCATCTAATGGGCTGGGTGTGGGGTTGAAATATCGGCATTCTGCGCATGCGCGGTGGCCCAAGGGTATGGAAATAGACGTTTTGGGAGCTAGGGGAGCCACTAATGGGCCGATGGAGTTCTATGAGGTATCCATGTGAAGCCTATGTGAAGGGGTATTTGCTGGCTGGGCGGGTGCATGTAAAATTTTTCCTGAAAAAAAAAAAAAAACGGAACACGGACTTTATCGAAAAGTCCGGGAAAATGCCTATATGGGGTATGGGGGGTATATAGGTCGCCGGGCTTAACGGGGCTTGCCTATCAATAGAGTTATCTCCCCCTAGTTCCAGGGTGGGTGTATGTAAATTTTTCCTGAAAAAATACGGAATACGGACTTTATCCTAAATTACGGGAAAATGCCTATATGGGGTATGGGAGGTATAGGATCAATGTTTGTCCCCCTGGGAAACCTACTTCTCGACATTTGCGGTATGGGTTGTGGGGTCGCGTTTTCTTAGTCTCGTCATTTAGAACATGATAGGAAGTGTCCCCGTGCCAATCGGTGAAATTTTTGAAAAAAGTCACCGAGCCCCATATAGGGCCATACTGGGGTATAGGATCAATGTTTGTCGCCCTGGGAAACGTACTTCTATACATTTGCGGTAGGGTTGTGGGGTCTCGTTTTACTCGTCTCGTCAAGACAAACATGATAGGAAGTGTCCCCGTGCGAATCGGTGAAATTTTTGAAAAAGTACGATATAGCCCCATATAGACATATATATATAAATATATATTCCCATACTGGGGGTATAGGTTCAATGTTTATCCTACTGGGAAACCCACTTCTATACATTTGCGGTAGGGTTGTGGGGTCTCGTTTTTCACGTCTCGTCATGTAGAACATGATAGGAAGTGTTGCGGAGCGAATCGGTGAAATTTTTGAAAAAGTCACCAAGGCCTGGGTTGGCCCATAGGCCTATACTGCATGGCTATGGGTGTATAGGGCCATACGGGGTGGAGTCTAGGTGAGTCCCTGGTGGTCCAATGGGGTCGAGTGAGGTCTTATTTTGAAGCTCTCGTGGAGGAGCACTTGACTACACTAATGGTTCGTCTGTGTTCAATAGTCTGCGCATGCGCAGACTGGCCCGTAGTATAGAAAGTAGGCATTTTGGGGGTATGTGGGTGTGTGTTTGGGTTAGAGATGGGCTATTCACGGTTCGAATGGGTCGTGTGAGGTATCCATGTGAAGCCTAGGTGAGGGAGCCTCTGATGGCGTGGATGTGGGGTTGGAATATCGGGATTCTGCGCATGCGCGGTGGTCAAAGGGTATGAAAAATAGCCGTTTTGGGAGCTAGGGGAGCCACTATTGGTCCGATTGGGTCGAGTGAGGTATCAAAGTGAAGCATTCGTGAAGGGGCATCTGATGGGTTGGGTGTGCGGTAGGAATATCATTCTGCGCATGCGCAGACGCAATGCGGAGCTCTCGTCCAATCAGAAGCGAGTATTTCAAATCCGTCACAGAGCTCTCAGCCAATCAGAAGCGAGTATTTTGACCCGGTGCATTATGGGCCATATCCAAGATGGCGGCACGTATGTTCAAGATGGCGGCACATCCGGTGTCGAAAACTGACCATTTCTTCGGGATGTGGTCACCTAGTGTCGAAAACTGGACCCTGTATGGGTTCCGCTAGCGCCTTGACGCCATGATATAGACCGGAGAGAGAAAACAACAACAACAAGGATGACACATGAGGGAACAACAACAACAACAAGTTTTTTTTCATATAGTTTATTTTCCCCTCCATCATAACATACCCACGCTGGGGGAGCCGCGTTGGGTATGCTTACAATTCAAGAAAGACTCTTGTCCAATCAGAGACCGCCATTTGCATCTGTCCTATTCGTTCCTGTCCGTTAGGTGTATTCTTGTCCAATCAGAAGTCGCCATTTCAGAGAGTTCCTTCTTCGGTCATGTTCATTCTGAACCGTTTATTCTAATCATCGTCGGACAGGCCTGGATATTATTCGGGCAGCAATGTCCTGAAACAGTTGTTTGCGCATTCTGATCGCATTTTCCAGGGCCTCGGTGGGTGGTAAACCCATATCCTCTTCCAAGTGACGCTTGGTCTTCATGATGGACCTGTGCGTGGGGTCGCCTTTCATTTCAAGCGGTAGTAAGGTATACTGTTCATAGATCCCCATGGCTGTTTTTCTGATGCGGGAGCGCATTTGGGTGTACGTCTGTTGTAAATTATCCTCTCCGGCGTCCTCGATCGCTTCAGCGTGAGTATTGATAGCTGCTGTCACAATACGATCCCAGAAGGCAGGTTCTGCCTCACTTTCCTGGGATGAAGGCTGATTCTCTGAGGTCAAGCTCTCCATATCGGTAGATAGACTGTCAGCCATCTTGGATTCGGTATCAGTCGATGCACTCTCATCAATCTCTGTATCAGTATCTGCCTCAACGGGCTCCCCGGCGTCTTCAGTCCCATGTATATTTTTCTGGTGTCGCATCATATCGTAATGTCTGGTGAACGTGTGTTCACACTCAGAACAAGTATAAGCCATGTTGACGGTTGAACGTCGACTGTGCGTGTTTTGGGAATACGCTCGCTTTTATAGACAGTAACGCTCATCAACGCTTAGCTCAACGCTTCAACGCCCTGGTGAATTAGCTCAGAAGCTCTGATTTCATGGAATTGACACCAATTCATCGAAATGCAGTGACGCCCGTCAACGCCCGTCGTTACGCCTTAACGCTCGTCTCAACGCTTTAACACACTTTCTTAATGCTTATAACGTTGTTTAATGATGCGTTCGAACAAATGTTTCTTTTGTGCTATTGCTCTGACATACGCCGCTTTCCAGTTCATGCCCGAGGTTTTCAACATCGACGCTGTTCTTGCAATTTCCATATGGACTGGATCCTTATCCAACAATTTCATATGGGTCAGTAAGTCGACATACTGCTGACGTAAAGCCCGTCGTAGTCTGGGTGCCAATCTGTTATGGGCTAAAATTGCAGCTTCCTTTTTCGAATACCCTTTGCGTTGAAACTTGTTTCCTGTGGCCTCCAAAATCTCGCCCATCTCGGCGTCCATACTTTCTTTGAACAAATCCTTCCATAGCCTCGAGTTCACATTATGTTCTTCAACCTCGGGTTGGGCCTTCACGGTTGGGTGATATTCCGGGACTGATGGTATGAAGTGGACCCGCTGTATGGGGGTGGGCTGCTGCTGCTGCTGTTCTGCCAGGAGTGGACTCGGCGGATGGTGTAGGGGTATATGCCGTTGTGGTGATTCCTCGCCGGGTAACAGGTGGGTCATCAGCCGACGATCTTCGGGGGTATGGGCTTTTAAATCTACGAACAGGTAGCCGTACGGACGAATTGTCGCTTCTTGAAACGCCCGCATTGACGTCAAAGGTCAGTTCCGGTCACGTGAACGGAAGCGGAAGTTTCCTCCGGAGCTCCGGAGCTCCGAGTTCTCTTGTAGCAACGCCCGTCAACGCCCGGTGGTGGCGTCGGAGCTCCGGAGCTCCAAGAGCTCCGAAGCGCCGAGTTCCAAGAGCACCGGAGCTCTTGTGACATCCGCGAGCTCGGAGCTCATGCATATAAACACACATGCATCTGTGAAAGCTTCATTATACGCCTGGTGTCCGTGGAGATGAGAGCCATGGTTTACGCATGTCACTTGTGTTCGAAGTCATTTTCCACGCCATTTAATCTACCATCTACCATTTAATCGAAGCCATCTCAAGGAACGGAGTCCCGATAACGTGCAAATTCAAAGTACGCGCGAGGAACGATCAACACCTACGTCACACACGACAGTATTAGAGCACCCTTATACGATGACGGTGAGCGGCCCTACGGGGTGTGGAAAGACGTCCTGGGTGATGAAGTTCTTAGAGGAAGGTGTGGCAACCCCAGCTCCGACACGTGTTGTTTGGTGTTATAGCCAATGGCAGCCCGCCTACGAAACTGCACGACTACAGAATGTGAGCTATGTTCCAGGAATTCCCCACGACATAGACGAACCCTATTACTTCGATTCCGAGCAGACCAACGTGGTAGTGCTCGATGATCTGATGAGTGCGGCCAAGGACAATTCGAAAATCGCCGACCTATTCACCAAAGGGTCCCATCATCGAAATCTGTCCGTCATCTATTTGACTCAGAATCTCTTTCCTCAAGGGAAGGCGTCCAGAGATATTGCCTTGAACTGCCAATACTTTGTGTTGTTCCAATCCCATTGATAGAGCACAAATCCGGTGTTTGGTAGTCGAATTCCTATCCCTCGTAACATTGACCATTTTATGCGGGCGTTTCAAGAAGCGACAATTCGTCCGTACGGCTACCTGTTCGTAGATTTAAAAGCCCATAC
>JAVTVY010021691.1:0-98823 GCA_036873755.1 Hanleya hanleyi
CGCCTTGTTTGGTAAGCTTTTAAAGTTACATCTGCAAATATCTATACGTGATGAGTACTCTATTCATCTGAAGTTTGTAATTTCGATAGAAGTCGGATACCCGTGGTTGTACATTTACAACTTTAGAGCAACGCCGCATGACATTTTCATACAGAGAGATTATTTTGTCACTTGGTATCGTCGATCCAGTTATGAGAGATCGTGTATGTAATTAACAAGAATTAACTAGTCTTGTTTCGCCGTTGGGATTCGAGTGGGTAATCAAAATAACCATTGTTTATTACTTCTTAATTTGCTATGGGCTGTATCCCACCGTGTTAATTCCTCAATTTCTCACATGTCATTTATTACTCTTCATAGCGCATATTTGTTGATCTCTCTTTGTTGTTGGTTTAAACAATATTTTATTCCAACAATGCAATGCATACGATCAGTAATAAAATTTATGTGAACTTACCTTGATTTCCTGTATGTTGTTCCATAGTGAATGAAGTATCGGTTGTGGTGAGAAACAAATAAGCTGGATGTAAAAGACGATGTGTATAGTACTAAAGATGAGATCATATATGTCCAACCTTCCAGAAATGCACTTAAATATATTTTTCATGGAACAAAACTGCATGGCTTATTTAGAGCCCGGAGTGATCAATTAAAACTGTCCCGAAAATGTGCAACTGTGAATAAACAAAAAGTATAAAATCAAAGACACTTGTTGCCTTTTATTTAATAATGTCTTTGAAATGAACAATCCCTTCAGCGATACTTCCCGTGAACGTCCATTTATTTGAATTATGGTAGTAATAAAGCAAATGCCCGTGGATGCCGCCTCCGGAAGTAAACTCTTGCGTCCTTCGTGGCTCGAAAGTCAAGCTGTGTGTAGACCAATAGAACAGACAAAAAAGCTGATCACTTTACTATTATTATGGCTAGACAATAAATTGACAGCTTGGCAATATTGTTTACTAATCAAGCAGGATTCTTACCTATATGCTCACCGGAAATTAGTTTCTTCCACGTATAGTCCTGCTGGATAGGGATATGGGACTTTCTTGCACAATCATATGTTTATTGGTTAGAATCTTACAACAAAATATAAAGATAACGAAGAAATATGTGGATATGCGAATAATATTATCCGGAGAAAAGGCGGTCATTCCTCTAGTTTCAATATGTCCATGGAGCAAACAAACCTGCAATGTAGAATAAAAGTGCGTTAAGTTGACCATAATAAATAAAACACCGATAATCAAATATTTGGATCTGTTTCGATAAAGTCTCAAATAAAAGATTGGTTGTCAAAAAATACATCTGTCTCAGCGCATTGCCGAGAAATTCCCTTCAATCTAAAACATTAAAAATGCTTGAATGAAGACTCAATGGAAATTCACACCTCCACTTTCTCTCAAGTAGCGATGTTCAAATATCAGGGTCACCAAATATTCTCCCGTGACAATTTTTTTTCATGGCACCCATCAAAGTATAGCTCTAGAAACTTTCTGGATAATTTTAATGTATTCGACTTGTGAATTGAAGGATCGTGAATATAGCGTTTTCCTCTCTGATCTGGTATATCGCCATGAACGTTTCGACAGACACGTGTTCTACACCGGTCTTTATTTTCCCGCCATGCGGGAGCAGTCCTGTGTCGACTTTTCTATGCTGGGGATAAACCGCAGTCGAAATGGAAGGCCACGTGCTTGTACGCGTGTGCTCCTTGACCGTACACAAGCTGGGGTTTTTTTTCAGACAGACCCGTAGAATAAATTGCGATATTTCTAAAATATTAAAGCTAAACGCGCGTGTTGATTTTCCCTATGGACTGCAATACAGTACACAGGCCAAATAACATAAGAAACCTTTCCATTTTTTGGTTTATTTAACGTGAAACAGGGTCGATTTGCCGAGAATTTTCGGCGATATACCGACATTAGTTTTTTTTTTATCAATTTCCTTGAAAACGCATTCATAAAATAAAATATTTAAATACATTTTTTATCTCGAGTATTATAGGATCATGAAAATATAAATATCATTTCTGTCTCTTCAGCTCTTTTCATGTTATATTTATTGGGAAAAGTGTAACACGATTTGCCAGTGAGGTATTAAAACGTGCTCTGAAGTGGGCGAATTTCAGTGGAATTCCCCGCAAATCGTGTTACACGTTTTCCGGTAAACATTACAAGAAAACCGCTGAAGATACAAAAATCATATAATAGTTTCATGGTCCCATAATACTCGCGATGAAAAATATTTATTTAGATTTCTATTGCATCCATGCGTTTTCAAGGAAAGGGATCAAAACCTAGTGTCGGCATTATCGCGAAAATTTCCAGGCGAATCAACACCATTTTTCCACGGTAGACTTCCGTATCGCCCTGAATAACAAGGAAATATTTATCAACCTAAATATTTTTGAAACGGGTATTTCTTTAAGTTAAATAATAACTGAACATAATTCAGATCAGTAAGATATCGGCAGAGTTATCTGTTGATTACCTTTTCCGGCCTATTCAAAGAATTTTTTTACACCGTGCATACATGGGGCGGGTGTTATTAAACCATTCAGTTTTATTTGCGTACGTGACACTTCCATTATCACAGCTAGATGGTTGTCATTTTCATAGAAAATTTTTGCACACAAACAGCGACTTCTCGTAATCAAACCTTTAAAACAAACGCGGAAGGCGATTAAAGTGTAATTTATTTCCCCTGTCTTAAACCCGTTTTCACATTCGCTGATAGCGCTATATTTTGTTACACATGTGCGCAGTTGAGAGCTAAGGCACGGCCTGTTCACCCAGTGTGTATTTATGCGCAGCTTAACACGTGCGATCGTCTTTTGTCAGTGTCTTCCAAACGACGACGTTTTCTTCCGAACGACAGCGGTACCTTCGGCTGTCTCCGGTGATGGTTTTTTTGATCGTTTGCTACACAAAAAAAACGATGGTGCAAACGATGGGTGTAGTAGCTGAGCGTTTTTTTCCATCGTTTAAAACGTCTCAACAGCAAACGCTGGTTGGATACCGTCCCTTAATTAAAGAATAAAGTAGTGATTTGTCAGGCTAATATAACGAAAATGTTGTGACGTTCGAGCGGTCAGAAAACGTCTAAACTTGCGGTGTACACGAGACTTGAGGCGGCCTGGTCTCAGGCCCCTGTGACAAATTGTCAGGCTGATGTGAACGCAATCTCGTATGACTGGAATTGGCCAACGAGGAAGGTCCGATTCAACCTGTCACCTTGTCTGGATCGAGGAGGTAGGATGGGGGGACCTGTAGAAACAACCAAGGCAATAATAAAGTAATAATATTGTATTCTGCTATGTACACAGCTCTGTACACGCACAATACCTGTAATAAAGATCCCTACTCTAGAGGTAGTTATCGTTAAGTGTTATCTTTATCTTAAAGAGAAAGACGAATAATATACAATATATACATGAGACCCTATCTATGACGCGTCACGGCCCAGTCTCGTCCAGACTGGCTCTCGTCGTGGTATGGTACGGCGTCTCTGGTTCCTCTCCGGTCGTAGGCGAAGCCCCGGACTGTATGGAACGTCTACCGTGTCTAAGGTTACACGGCCCAGTTCATCTAAGCGTTATTAATCGTCTCTGGAATCCTCTCCGTATCACTGCCTCTCCTAGCAGTAGCCCTTCGGCGGCGTCGGCCCGTACGGCACACCACAGCGTCTTCGGCGGCAGCCCCTTTCGGCTCGGCAGACCTCACGTCTTCGGCGACCCGAATTCGGCGGCGACCCCCTTTCGGCTCGGCAGACTTCACGTCTTCGGCGGCCCGACTTCGGCGACCCGTCTTCGGCTCGGCAGACCTCACGTCTTCGGCGACCCGTCTTCGGCTCGGCAGACTTCACGTCTTCGGCGACTCGACTTCGGCCCTCACGGCGTTGACCCAAGGACGAGTTAATAGGCTCAGATTGTCTGCATATATATGTGGTAATAATGCCCTGGTCTCGGGGGCGTATTATTACCTTACAGTGTAATGTCAATTAATATCAATGATTTGTAATAAAATTCAAAGACTTGCGGCAAAGCATAATTCTAGCCCTGCGGCAGTGTAAATATGTACAGTGGATGTAAGCTTGTGTTATCAGTTACTCCTAGCCGAGGCCTGTGAATAACTAGTGTAGATGAGTGTGATTAGATCTATTCCGTCCCGAAGGCCGACGATCTTGTATGTGAGCAAGTATATGTTATTGATCGCATCTAGCCGAAGCCTGTATACGACCCGTGGAGGTAAGGTGAGTGAGTGAACAAGACGTACGCAATTCTCGGTCGTAACCTCGAACGCTAGTCTGTGTTGAAGTGCGAGCTAGTGTGAGCTGTATGTACAGATCTCGTCCCGGAGGCCGATGATCTGGTGTGTATGTGTGAGTAAGTATTTGTAATCATGTAAAATATATAGCCAACGCTAGCGGTGATAATTTGCTATTAACCGAGGACTGCGGCAAAGTACTTCGGCCCGGTGCTCAGGTAGAGAACTACGCTGAACCTGTTCCTATGTACGAATACCACTGGCTAATAAACAGTTAACCACCCATTGCCGAAGCAAAACGTTAGCCGCGGACAAAATACCAGACTTTAATGTATAATACATACTGAATGGCATTTGTATGAAAATAGGCTGCAGGTGTGGGATATTTGGTGCTCCGTATTTCCCGTAGATATCGTTCGCACGGTACAGTTAGAAGTTAGACTTTAATGCGCCATGCATGCTGAATAACAACTACTGCAGACGTGCGAACCGCTGTGGACTTCTCGTCCTCAGATACTGTGCGTGTTACATGTAGTATCTATTATTCCTAAGCTATGGCTCAGCTCTCGGCTTTCCAACCCAGTTCGGGGCTATATTTCGGCAATGAATCGGCACTTTCGGCGCATTTGCGGCGATCCCTGTCCCTGTGCTCTCCCGCACGATGCTTACTTGCCGAATGTCTGAGACAGAATCCCGAACGTCCATTCTCTGCGTCTTATATAAGCTCTGGCTCCCAGAATCCATTGCGCGCACAACATGGCAGCCTCCATATAGCGAAAGTGTAGACTCAGGCGGTGTTGGATTTCGTGTCAGATCAACAGAGTTCGACTTCTCTCGCCCGGTTTCGATGCAAGATGCGTGTCAAGGATATTTACACGTCCCTCGCTGAAAGTTTCAGCGCACAGTTAATACAGGTAAGTCGAATATCCACCATTATCGGTCCATTCACAATGCTATTTACAATGTCCGCATAGAACGAAGATGACATTCTCCAGGTCACGGGCATTTTCGTCACAATATAATTTTCTTTTTGATCAGCGTTTTTATGAATTCCATGTTATTGCATTTTGTATAGATATTGATCTATGAGAAATAACTTACTGGGCACAGGCTTATAGATTAAATATTACCCGACAGTGGAATGCAATTGTCTATGCAAAAGCCTCAATCATGTCAATTTGACTTGTATTCAGTAATTTGTATTCACTTTATTTCTGTCTTTTACAGAACCCTGCTTAACGAATAAAGCTGTTACTCAAATATATTGGCAGTAGTCAAGATTCTCTGTCTCAACCAATTGTGAGTAAGTTGTAAGTCTTCCAGGATACAATATAGTACACTGTAATTAACTCCTTGTTTTACTTATCAAACAAATCATGTATAATCTATCCAAGTAGTTATTTTGGTGATATTATCTTCATTTAGATCAGGGTATTTTTGGAAGGATGTTATAATATTTAATTCTTTGCATTTTTCAGCGACAGAACACAAGATATTAACACTCCTTGAAGACCTGAAACAACTACAACATCCGAAGTACTTCACCAGCATGAACATTTGAATTAATTTGCCAGCAAGAATGACATTTGTGCGAAATTATACTATACATGTTGAATTCAGACTAGTGCTCTAGGCCTTTTGTGGGGAAATGATGTCAGACACACCGCCATGAAGGAGATATTGGGGACTGATGCTGCCCATAGCTAGATGTGGTCAAGAAAAGAGATCAAGAAGAATGAGTCTGCATTCCATCTGCTGCTTTCTCTAGTGAACACAATTCATTGTAGACATTTTGCTAGTCTCTTTAGAAGCTTGCCACATATTATCGTCACCATATGAAGAATGTACGCGTGACCCTTTTGACCTGATCCAACTTGTTTCTCTCGAGTTATGCCCCTTGATTGTTGAAACCACCACTTCCATTCGGTATTCGTTTTAGTGAATGCCATTATCACGTCATGTATGATTTTGAAACACCATAAACAAGTTCACCATAAGGATCAAGCTTATGTCCTGAAATCATTGATCATCATAATAAGCTGTATGATTTCCTGAAACATGTTAATCAATTGATCCCATACCTATCACTGACACACACTGATCTGCTGATCTGGTGATTAGCTCCTAAGCTTCCCTTTATTGCGCGTTATCTCATAGGCTATTCTCCTCCTTTCTCCTTTTCGGGGATAACCCTTTTATTGTCTACGGTGAATGTTTAAGGACATAACTTGGGCTAAATTGAGGTCTTGTTTCTAATGAAACCCATTTTGTAATTAAGGATAATTTAAGTAATACACGCCTGTTGGGACGGGGCGCAGGCTGTTTTAATTACTCTGAATGGTTTGCCTTCGCAATGCTCCCTTGAGGTGTAGTTTGATTACTAGCCAGAGATATATATTTAATCACTGATGATGTTCTCCATATGACCATACATCCGTATAAATTTTGACAGTAGAAAAGTCCTAGTTTTCAATCATTAATTTCAGGATAATTTTGACCAATGCATTGTCCGCTTCTGTTTTAGAATGCGGGAGGAAATATCACAGGGAAACTAACGATAAAGAGATTGAAACAGCTGTCGGCGAAATAATTCATGTGATCGAGATGGCGGGCGGAGGAGCGGAGCTGACAAAACAGCATCGTTCAAAAAGTCCGGAGATGGTCAGCTTGAAGCATCTGCTTTGTCCCAAAATTATGATTTAATTTAATATATCTACTAGAAATTTGAATATTGTGTTGTGTTTTTGTAATGTAATGTTTTTTAATAAAGTTTGAATTAGGAAACTTAGTATTCTTAGAAAACATATACTTTTAAATTTGAACACCAAAAAGATGGAAAACATTTGAAAAAATTATTCGTGGACTTGTTTATGCCGAGAATGTTGTTCTGAATATAAACTTCTCGAAGATTTTATTTCATTTTGTGTGTCATAATTGAATTGCGGTGAAGCGCAGATTATAAGTAAAATTATTATACGAGTTCATGAGTAAGATGAGTGTTCAGCGAATGACCAGGATGAGTTTGAGACTAATAACCAAGTTGTACAATCCTGATTCATCAGCAAGTCACCACGTTGATCGTTTGGTGTCGTGCTTACGTTCCATTCGGTCTATTTGACCTGGCATTCAGAACTGGATTTCTGCCTCGAATGTATCCGTTTCAAGTAGAACGTCATGACATGAAGGTTTCGTAACCCTCAAAGCGGTATATTGTTATATTTGTTCATAATCGCAATTTCCGTTGAGCACATAGGTTGAACATCGCTTGGAGCCAAGCTAATAAATCTGAATGTGATAAAATTCCCTATCATGCGTTTTTGTGTACAGTTGCGTTATTGTCGCAGGGTGCATAATTTTCGTCTATAGTTCCAGGAACCGGTAGGTTACACAGCGATCATTTCAACGCACCTTGCCGCGGAGTAAGATCGGATGATCCATGGAAGAGTTTTGTATCGCAAATATCTTTTGGAAACTTTCTAGAGTATACACAGCCGTCTCTGTGGAACAAGCTATCGAACACAAATCCACCTATCACACTGGCGAAGAACACATCTGAGCATGTACGCCACCAATCACAGATTCGAACATCTAGCCGCTTCCTGGCTGTTGCCTCAGTCTAGCCAGCACGAGATTACATTGGTAATGATGCTCTCCGCGGAAATTTCTGGGACGTTGATGGGTCTCCTGTCCCCAAACTGAATCTTTGAAGCCAAACCCATAAAAAAAACCTGAATTTGATATATATAAAAAAACACTTTCATATGAGTTTTGTGTAGAGTTGCGTTTTTGGCATACTGCGCATAATTATTCAAGATTTGCATTCTGAAGAACACTGTTGTGGAAAACAGACGATACACTGGCTACATGGAATGCTCATCCCGTGAGCCGCTTAGCAACTGAATAGAAAAGTGACACAGAACGGAACAATTTCCGCATTTAGCGGACAAGCAGACCTTTTGACTCAACTGAAAGTCAAGTTACTGAGCAATAACCGCAATAGATACATGTAATCAACGTTATTCGTCAGAATCACCTTTATCTGTCCAAGGTTGAGAATTCTCTCCATGCAACAACACTAGAGTATGGATGCTAAATTTGCAGATTTTATCGTAGAGTGTTAGTTACTAGAAACAGTGATTGTAAAACCAGTAACAATTAAACTGTGAAGTACAGGCTAAAGGCGTAAAAAACATTTTTCAATTCAACGAGTGGAGGATTCTTAACCTTAAAATATTTTGTATATATTTGGCTTCAGCTAATATTCGCAGTTAGGGTCCGTGCGCAGGTTATAAAGAAGTCATCCATTTAACATACTGTATGTGTTTTCATTTCTAGAAGTGTGAAGCACGTCTGTTCATGTTACTTTTCCCCATACTACCGTCACGGTGTATGAAACACAGTTAATGGAGGATACACACTTTTTCGGACAGAGCGGACCACCGTAAAATAATCCAGCTACTCTTAGCATTAAATCATATCACATTTCGTGATATCTGATTCTGATCAACTTATACATCCAATTTGGTTTGTACTAACTGTTCGTCTCGCATTTCACGCGTATTTTTGTGGAATTATTCGCGCTATCTTTACCCAAATCACACCAACGAGTTATTCTACAACATTCATATGCAATACAGGATGAAGGGGTGTGGGGATCCGAAAGGATGAATTGTCTTCTCCGATAACAGCAGGTTAAACTTTGCGAGGAGGGGACACTAAACGATTCCGAATTTGTTTGTATGTGACATGTTATATTTTGATACGAACAACTTGTTTTAATTTGGTTTAAACGTAATTTATTTGTCACACGGGAAACACTTTAAGCTCGGGGCTTATAGCGTGTCTCCAAATTGTTCATAAAATACATTTTACAATGTTTTGGATAAATATGTTTTAATTTGGCAATTGAAGCAATTTTGACCATGAATAACTGGATATATACATGTATCTGTGCAATTCTACCGTCATTGAATACGCGTCTCAATCTCGAGAGGGCATCGGTTAAATGCAGACCGAGTTCTGGGGCTGTTACCTCTGTTAGACATTATCAATATCCGAATGGTGCGTTGTTTATTCTTATAGAAGTCGAGCCTCAAGCCTCGTCAACGGATTGGCGCACGCTGCTAGTTACTTGGTCCAGTTAATTGTTTTGATTCAGAGGAAATTCGTCTATCTATTTACATTCTATTATGACCAACCAAGCCAAGCTGATGCTTTATGAAGATGAGATTAAGAAGAAAGGATAAACATACTGCTGTTCTTTTACCAACCAACGATGACATTTCCGTCATATCGATGCATCGTCACAGATAGTGCCTTCACATATCCCGGACAAAAAACAATCACATTGTCTTGGTTCGATCATAAATTCAATTTGTATCGTTGTTAATAAAATCAATAGTGATGAACCGAATCGTTGTCAATTTGTTTTCACAATGTTTGCAACATCCCCTATCAAAGCACACCATCGTCAACCAAACAATACTTAATCGATTTGGCCATGCTCGGATGATCAAGGATTGAACGCGGTAGGAATATGAAGGCGGATAGCTATTGCCATATTACTCAATATCACTTTTAGAACAACTAGTTCAGTAGATCTATTCTGACAGAACAGTACTGTATTATTGAAATGCCTCAGGGAACCTCTGTTATGTTTCTTCGCTGTACATTCAATCGTATTGTCTTGTCTACCGTGCCGTATCGTAGCTTCCTATGATAAGCGTTCTCGTTTATCTTTCTACATTTCTAGTGCTTGCTTCTATGGCACATGATAGTACATATTGTGTTTTACATAATATTTCCTCGTCATTATCATCGAGAGTGTCATGGATATGCGACGATTCTCTCGATAATATAGTATCCAACTACATGCAACTAGATCACAAACATTCGTGGAAGTCTTCATCTGTTGTTACTTCCTCTGCGAAATCATTGCGGAGTGCGGAGCATTTGTTTTTGTCTTGATTTTTTCTGGCTTAATTTTGGCCTGATTTTGTCCTCTGTTTTTACACAGCACAGTCAAGCGATATTTTCACGTATATGCAGAGCTATAACAGTCCTGTTGATAGTTTATCTATAGATAAATGTATAGTGTTAATATGTTGATAGCTGTATTCCTGCTGATATTCCATACACAAGAGCCTAGGAAAATGTACATTAATCAGCATGCATGCATGCTGCAGTGATCTATATGCTATTAACGATACTTACGCTAGCCGGTGTGAAATGCTTGAATATGCCGATTGCAATCTATTTTATATATACGTGTAAAAGCTATTTTTATTGATAATGTTCTGGCTGAAATGATTCCAAAAATAATATAAAACGCGTGCATGAAATAATGATCATATTATAAATGATAAAAATGATTCGAATCCACAACGATGTATAATTGGTTAGCTGACCTGCTGGCTCAAATGTAGCGTGTAACGTGTGAGCCTGATACCGCATGACGTTTTGTTCCACGTCTATATGTGGTGCAATGTACATCCTTGACTATTAAATGGCAGGTGAGGATCACAATACAATTCAATATACCTAAACCCTGATGACGTTTCATCCCTATTTTAACCCTATCCGGTCTGGGCTTTGTGGGACCTGTCCTAGGAAGGGGCCATCTCGGACCCCTAAATATTTTAAGGTACTCCGTTGGTGGTTTGGGGCTATGGCGGCCATTTTCTATGTTTTTTTTCCGGTTTTCCCCATTAGGTTATCTCCCAGGTTAAGGGATAGGGATTTCCTTTTAAAGTCTTCTAGCCGAGAATTTTGTCACAGCAACATTCATCAAATTTGATAAATTTTGACAGACATTGTGATTATTTTCAAACAGTTAGAATATAAGAAAAAGTTAAATACTATTTATATGAATATTTCATGAATATGCTTCAAAACCAAGGGCTGTTCCCTATGTTTTCTGGTTTATCAAATGGAGCATGGGCCAGTCCACTTAACCTTGTCTACAGTTAAAAAATGCACACCAACCTATATATTTTTCTGTTTTTCCTTATATTACACAATAATGAACACATTATTCAAAAAGTTAATTACTTTGATTTACCTCCAGCGGATATCCTTAAGTGATTTTTTCGCAAAAACGTCATGATAAATTAGTAAATAATAATCTGACATGAAATAGAATAGTTTTTGCCCACTTTTCCTCGAAGAAAAGCAGGAATTTTGAAGAAAAATGAAGAAATCATTACCCTTCATGACAGTCATTTTAAATTTACCCGTGATCCTCCAATCAGGGATTATGCAAATAGGCTTAAAATGACCCCAAAAAGTCACGAAGTGTCAGCTCTCCATGTTTTGTCGTTCCGGAGATAGAGTAGAAAGTTTGGTAAGGGGGACCATAATGTCCCCCCACTCCCCCGGTCTGGTAGGGTTAATCATGTGATGAATTCTTCATCCAACATTTGCATGGCAGGATATCAATTATCCTGAAATCTAAGATCGATTATATCGACGACGACAAGTATTTAATTGGCAAAGCACAGTACAGGTGCCTGCAAGGCACGAAGTCCTGTGTGAAAGCCGACACACTAAATTGAGCTCTCCTGGTTGTGCGAGGTCTGAGATCTCGCGTTGTCAATTTATGGCTTGTCTAAAATCCATTATTCTCACGAATTAGCTTCACATAAACCAGGATGAAAGTATGATATAATATTCTATATTTCTGCTGTGATTATGTCATCGTCAGGAATTCATACATCTGTATTCCGAAATATAGAAAAGTATATCACAATTACTTCCATTTTCGGAGTTACCTGCATCCTATATTTAATAGCTGAACTTACTGGTCTTTACATTTCATCTACGACCAATACGCAGTTTCCCTTCAAAATAAAATCTACCGCTGGCATACAAGAATGATCAGAGCTTTCTCTCAAGTATGACAAGAGATGCGATTACAATTTTGACATAGTTACCTACCCATTTCTGGATAGCAATATTCAGAAGGACCTGCATACGGCGTATACATATCTCGCCTGTTACCAGTTGTTAGGTCATGTGCAGACTGTAAAGGTTTCAATAAACCCCACAGAATATTATTGCGAAGATTTATCAAACAGGGCTACACCATCAAACGCCTACATTCAAAGTTTCTCCAATTCTGTGATAAATATCGTACACTGACGGCAAAATACGATCGTAGCGTGCAAGATCTCTGGCGCTACTTTTCGTAATTACGTTTCGGGGTTAGGGGCCGTATGAATTTCATGTGCTGTTCAAATGAACAGACGCAATCAAAGCGTGACAGAGATACATATTCTGGAACCGACTTGGCATTCATTTGGATAAAGAATAATGGCCAGTGATTAGGATTTTACGTATAGAACATCATGTTTTGCTGAAATCATTGAAACCGTTTACCGCTTCTCTCTTGTAGGAAACCATCTTGTGTTTTTATTTCATACACATTTGGAATTGGTGCTAACTGTCACACGAAATAGGTCTCTAATCTTATTGACGCGAAAATTCTTTTATGGAAGACAGATGAATATTGGATCTTGGATTTGATGCTTGCTACATTGTACATGTTCAGGTGTTTTCTTTTCATTCGTTGTGGAAATATCTCAACATAAGAAAGTTAAGCGATCTGAGTTTGAGGTCCCTCACTCTTGAGCTGCTCCAACAATCGATCATTCACTTGAGCTTGGCGCCACATGTACAGTACACGTACGTTGCACACGTAATTAGTTTTTCTCTCGATTTGACAAGCAGCAAAGCACGCATTGTGGCACGTGTCGTGTTGTCGGTGTGAGCCTTTTAGTAGATTTAGTAGATGCATGATTTTGCATGCAAGTTCTGGCAGGGAGACTTTATTTCCAGCAGATATTTCAAGATAGTTCAGTTACAATAATTTTGTTCTTGAAAATATAGTGGAGTAATGTAAATTTGGTCCAGAACTACAGAGAGAAATGTGTAATGCCTTCTACAAAATGCCCCACTAATAAAGTATTATTGAGCAATTATTTTCCACTGTGACTGCTATGATTGGCTCAAAAAGAGTTTAAAATACGTCCTATTTATTTGAAATTATCTTTCGACTCATATTCCACTCACCATCTACTATTTACATGGAACATGGAAAATTACCTCGTTTTCTTGAAATATTGAAACTCAAGTATGTGTACCTTTTGATACCCATAAAAAAAAACACTTCGGCAACACCTTTCCAGTGGGCCTAGGAGTGAGTGGATAGATGAATAAAGAGGCCCTGGCTCTTTAAGAATTTCTAAAGGGAAAGGGCAAACTGAAGCATGTAACCATGTTCATAATTCGCGAAAATATCGTACCGGGCAATCAAGCGAAACGGATTAATATGTGGGACCGGTTCACTATGGGCGTATAATCCAACCTGTATAATAATACATGTCATGCCGTCATTCACAGGGAAGGAATCGGACTATCATTAGGCATTGTTAAATTCAGATATGTTTCTTCGAAATTTATTCCCCAGTCATAATAAATAGTACACCTCAATCACGGTTTGATAATGTTTGACCAGACATAATTAAACTTTAACTGAGATAATATGAGGATAGGAACATCGTGCTGCCTTGCAGGCATTATTTGAAAACGTTTGACTGTGCTTCTCTTTGCAAGAAACTAATTTGTGTTTATCTGTGACTTTATTTCATGCCTCGTTGCACTTTGGTGCTAATAAATATAAGGCCATACAAGAAAAACGTCGATTGTAAACACGAGTCTCGCAGCCACTCCTCTGGGAATCTGCTAATTATCCCTGCACTGGATAATCCCTATATTGACGACGCTGTGAAGGACATGTACCCCCTTCACTGGAATTGAGTGAAGCTACTGATAACTCAGATGGAACATCATATCTGGACTTCACCCTGATCAATTTTGTAAAGGTATTTCTCCCACGTCGCCTCTACGACAAGAGAGACGGTTTCAATTTTGACATAGTTACCTATCCATTTCTGGATATCAATATTCATCCAGGACTTGCATTAGTCATATACATGTACATAGCTCATCCGGCAGCCTTTGCTGTGACGATATTAATCAATGCCACATAGTATTACTGCAGAGACTTTCACCAAACGCCCCTGTTCAAAGTTTCTCAAATTTTGTGATTACTCTCGTACACTGACGTCAAAATAGATCGTAGCGGCAAGATCTCTGGCGCTACGTTTCGTAATTTGTCTAATTCTGCTTAACCGGGGACTATGGGCTCGTTTGAATATCACGTGTGTTTTACATCTCCACTGTGTTAAATGACTAAAAACGACTTATTATTCATTTGGATAAGAATAATGGTCAGTGCATAAAATTTTATGAAAAGAATCATGTCTTGCTTTCATAATTGGAAAATGTTCAACGTGTTTATATTATTTTTATTTGATACACACTGGAATTAATACTAGATGTCATACGAATAGGTCTTTCAATTTCTGACGCGGAAATTCTTTTATGTACGACGATTGAATATTGAATGTCGGAACTGACGCTCACCTTCTTACTGTCAGAGGAAAAATATACAAAGAAAATTAGGCTGTAGCTGGGCTATCCGAGAAATACATAAAGCAATCAAGACAATCGGGCAATCGATAAACCTGCCAGCCTTGTACTACGATAAATTCATTTTATATCTGTAAACAAATAGACTGTGATGAGCAGGACCACTTTCAATTTGTTTTCGCAGAATATACAATATTCCTTATCAATGAAACCCATCGCCAATCAAACCAAACAGTGCCTCATCGATTTGGTCACGACTGGATGATCCCGGATTCTATGAGATTCCTTATAAACGCTAGTGAATATGACCATTGTATTAGATTGTGCAGTAAATCAGCCGATGGAGAATCCATTCTGAAAAACTACATGTACTGCTGTATTGTTCAGATCGGGTATGCTATACAGTATGATATAGCAGAGCCGCCGCTCAGTCCACTCTTTCCACATTAATCCTTGGACAATGCTGTCTTGCCACGGTGACGGCGGCAGGAGAACAGCACGTGGGCCACCGCGTTACCTTCGGTTCGTTCTAATGATCTCTCCCCTATGTTTATAACATGAAGCAAGTTTTTTATCAATTGATAACGGATGTAAATATGATAAAATGGATCAAATATTCCTACTACCCCAAGAACGGACCAATACGCTTACATTTGTGATAATCTTGGCAACTTCAGGTCGAAAATATACCAATTATCATCGATTGGTTTACAGAGATAGCGCAGCGCCCGGATTGACAAAACCGTTCTGGGAGCGCCCGCTGCCTTCGTGGCCAGACATCATTGTCCAGCGATTAACTTGAACAAAAATACAAGTTCCCCATTGTGTAGTGTATACATTCAGTATTATTGAAACAAATATCCGTTCATACCACAATGTAATATCATATTCCTTTCATGATGGATGCATCCCCGCCATACGTTGTTCATGTCTGCTCCTTAAAACGATATGGAAATTATTTTTGTAGATAGATATATAGATAATCTTTGTTTAAAAACTCTACAAACTCCGGTAGGTACAAACCTCTTTTCATGGAGGTCGAGTTCAAAACGACAATAAGAGAAAACATAAAATTCACAGATAATACATAAAACTTATATTATTTGCATAATAGTTGAAAGTGAATTTCAGTAAAAATCCTTACATTCAGAGAACAAAATACTGCGTTTAAAAGATTCTGGGGGTATAGCACTCCTTTATATACTCTTGAATGCCTCATTAAAATCTAAGACTCCAACGAATGATCTCTTTTACACTTCAATTCGGTCTCTTGGCACACAACGTTTGGTGACTAATGCGTTAAGGGAGTAGAGGACGTTTAATTTCTTGATCTTATTTATGGGACCACAACATTGTGATTTGTCTAAATTTTCAAAACAGGGGGAATTTTCTAATAAAAGTACCGGGACGCCTCAAAACAGGATAAAAATCAACAAAAGACTCACAACTGACACAACAGAACCATTTTTGCTGGCGGTACGATAGTGTGATAGGAATAACCAAAAAGCTGGCATTTAGATTCAATCATTGAAGGGTGCAAAGTGCTTCTGAGGTTGAAGATTATGCTTCTGGAATCCTTCGAAATTACAAGCGTCTAGTCCGTCATTCATAATCCAGCCGTCGTCCATTAGAGAATATCCGCGTCCATAATCCGAAGACCTATTCCATTTTCCATATAACAGTATTAGCACCAAATTCAAAAAGACAATCATAGTATATATAAACATAGGCTTGTTTCCTGCAAGAGAGAAGCGGTCAACAGCTTTCAATGATGCCGGCAAGACATCATGATGTTCCAAAGATATCAAATCCGTATCGCTGATCAGTATTCTTAATCCGTAATATTCGTTTTAGAGTCGTTATCCAAAAAAGATGTATCTCAGTCACGCTTTGATTGTGACTGTTCATATGAGCACCATGAGGATATTGAAGTACATGTGTTCACTCATTCGCTTTCAACAAAACCGAAACTTGTAAATGGTTAATAAATGAACCTCCAATAATATTCCCAGCCGCTCCCTCCTGCACATACAACTGAAAAGCTCAGTTTATCTGTTATACCACTAATATTTTCTAAGAAAACACCGTGTCCCCCTATTTTATTATATGTTCAACAAAAACTATATATGTTTAGTATTATATAGAAAAAATGGGATAATTTGACCTCGGAAAGTTTGATTTAATGGGCAAGAAAAACCAAATCTCCCTGTGTATATGGTAATATGGCTTTTAAGTGATATACATGGCTGATATATTTTTTAACGAGTATGGTGACCCCCATTTTATCCCTATTGATCATCTTCTCTTAACCTGATCAATAAATACGGAAATTTAAAAAAATATTCAACTTCTAGAAATGAACATCCTCTACTTGCTTAAAATGCGAGTCTAAAACATTGTACAGATATTGCATGCTGTCGGGTGTGATATCACGATTTATCTGCTCGAGAAGGTGATGTTCAACTTCAAGTGCGGAGCTTTATTATACCGAAATTACAAGCGTCTAGTCCGTCATTCATAATCCAGCCGTCGTCCATTAGAGAATGTCCGCGTCCATATTCCAAAGACCTATTCCATATCCATATAACAGTATTAGCACCAAATTCAAAAAAGACAATCATAGTATACATAAACATAGGCTAGTTTCCTGCAAGAGAGAAGCGGTCAACAGTTTTCAATGATGCCAAGACATCATGATGTTCCAAAAATATAAAATCCGTATCGCTGATCAGTATTCTTAATCCATAATAATCGTTCTAAAGTCGTTATCTAGAGAATGATGTATCTCAGTCACGCTTTGATTGTGGCTGTTCATTTGAGCACCATGAGGATCTTGAAGTACATGGGTTCATACGGTCCCTAGCCCCGGGGTAAGCGGAATTAGACACAAGTTACGAAACGTAGCGCCATAGATCTTGCACGCTACGTTCGTATTTTGCTATCAGCATGCGATATGTATCGCCAAATTTGAGAAACTTTTGAGTGGAGGCGCTTGGTGGAATAGCCCTGTTTTATAAGTTTCTGCAACAATGTTTTGTGACGTTGATTAAAATCATCACATTTAACACAGGATCTAGCAAATGCTACTAAGCGAGATATGTATACGCCATATGCCGGTCCCACTGGAATATTACTATCCAGAAAGGGATAGTTTACGATGTCGAAATTGTAATCATCTCTTTTGTCATAAATTCGACGAGAGAGAATGCCCGCTTCATTTTTATAGAGATAGAGATCTAAATAAGATGTGCCTGTAGGGCTATGTGTAGTTTCCTTCAAATTCAGTGAAGGTGGATATATATCCTTCACTGCGTCATTTATATAGCGATTATCCACAGCGAGAAGATCGTCTATATAGCGTTTGGTGAATGAGAAGGAACGGACTTTGAATGGATCAGTTTTTGAAAGCACCTGCATATAGTCATATTCATAAGAGAACAGATACAGGTCAGCCAACAGGGGTGCACAATTAGTACCCATTGGAATGCCTATATGCTGCTGATATATTGTGTTGCCAAATTTCACATAGATATTTTTAATGAGAAATTCAAGCAACTCTATAAACAAAGAAACATCCCATGAATGATATCTCTTGTATGTAGTCGAGCTAAGAATGCTTTATGGCTTCCGACATTAATATATCTACGATCAGTTTTCTTGAACACAGATACTATTAATGAACTTAGACGGTCAATAAGGTCCTGATGAGGGATTGTAGTATAGAGAGTCGAGAAATCCCATGTGGATACATGTCTGTACAGTATGTGACCTTTAGCATCAAGTTCTTCCGTAAGACATTTTGAGTTTTTCAATATCCACATACATTCAACACCAGAGTTCTTAGAAATAGTGGCGCAATACCTTTCCCAAAATGCTTTTACCTCCTGAAGGGCCCTCGTCAATAGGGTTGAAAGAAGCTTGGTGGTGCAGCTTCTAAAACCAACTATGAATCTAGCTTTGTATGGTGATTTATGCATTTTGGGAGTCCAGTATATTTTTGGTATGTCATTATGATTGGTTGGAAGACAAATACCTCTTTCCCTGAGAAACTTTTTGTGATTGTTAAATAAATCTTCCAGAGTAAATGCAGTTTGAGAGTAAGTAGACGTATTTGATGAAGATATATCTACACTCAATTCTTTAACCAGCACCTGGTAATAGTAATATTTACATATGAATATTAAATTATTCGGAGCTTTGTCTGCTGGGACTATGACGAATTTACTCTGGAGATTTGCTAGAACTTCTTGTGAATTGAGGTTTCTCAGTACTTCTTTTGCTTGGGGAAGAGTACTTCTGTCAATATGGCGGATTGTTTCAACGACCTTGCTCTTGGTGAGGTCCAGCCAATCAGCGAGTACTGTAGGTTCAACTTTGTCTCGCTTAGACCAATCAATAACGTAGTGTTCTAATGCAGACAGGACTATCTTCTGGTCGGCCTTCAGATGTATTCTTCTTGGCTCTCTATATTTAGGTCCTTTCATCAGGAGTAATTTCAGATCCTTATCACTCACCACATCAAGGTCACCAGTCACAATATGTTTGCATGGTGTATAGATAAAGTTCGGCAATTCACAATCACAACTATAGCCTCCTGACGTGTATAAGTTCCAGTCAAACTCCTGGACAGCATTGGATTAATTGAATATTTTGGTGGCTATAGATTTAGTGTACTTATATGAAATGCAAGGAGGTTCTGTGAACTTAAAATAGTTTGGTACAGCGTTACGTACCTCTGGATCATTCAGGATTCGAGGTAAATTAATGATGTCCAGTCCTTTATCTAAGTAGTTGAGTTTCAAGAAAAGCCGATCTTGAGATGTTTCGATTATGTTCACTGGACGATACAACCGAAAATACGCTATATCTTGACATACTTTACTGATTTTGATGGTATTATATTTCCTGAAGACGCAGATTGCTGTATATCTCTGGCTATTTGATTTAAATCTCTCAGAGGTAACGCATACAGAACTGTACGTAAGCTATATATACTATTGGATGCGTTAGTTAAACCCACTAAGTAATTTAAAGTGATATGATCGTGAATCATCGAACTATTAAACTTTCGCCAACCATGGCTGCGTTGTCTCCGTTGATGGGGTTTAAATAGTTGGGTAATATTGGATATATTTGAACGGCGGTTTGTAGCATTGCCGAACCCACTGACATTATCATTTAAACCAAACGGAAACACTGACCCAAGTTCTAGCATCCAGAATAATTCCCGCTCTCGGATTTTTCTCTCAAATCCAGAGGGGGAATCCTTAGTAGATGGATAGACGACGTCTATGATCTGAATACTAAAGTTATCCCAGCCATGGTCGGGTCCAGAAAAATGTCTACCTATAAGCAATTGCTTTTTCCTAACGGATTTTCTGTGACCGTTCACCCTAAGATGGAGTCTTTGGGTGGTCTTGCCAACATACTGTTGACCACACTTCTTACAGGAAACTAAATAAATACAGTTTGTAGTAGAACAACTAAGATCAACATACGAGTTAACAGAATATGAGTTACCAGTTAACGCGGAACTAAATGAAGCTGACGTATTAAAGATTGGACACGTGAGACATCCACGATGTCCACACTTAGAAATTTTGAAACTATTACATGTAAAATTCGGTGTTAAACAATCATCAAGCGCAATATTACAAGGTTTGATGTCTTGGCCTTGCTTTGCTGTTTGCTGCCATAAACAATACAAATCGATGATTTCGGCCAAATCTTCATCAGTTGGTAACATAAAACGCTTTCCGTCTGTACACGCCATCCAACCTGTAACCATCTGGGTCATCTATACGCGATAAGACTGACCCTGGGATCGTGTGTATCCATTTTCAGTCTACTTTCGGCAACTGCATGAGGGAATTTCCAGAAACCAATACCACGTGACTTCGTCAGCCAATCAGCTAAAGTCTACCGACGTATAAACCTCAACATAACCCGCCATTTTCGAGTCATGTGATGTCCTACTTGTGCAAAACCACAAATCTAACACACCTCTTGGATGATACGAAAGCTATTCATACCTATATATTTTGTAAGCCCAGGCAATATCTATTTCCGAAGTGGTATGAAAACCTGTAAATTATCAGATTTCTCGAGTCTGTTCTCCGCCGGATAAAAGCCGAACAGAATACGGTAAAGTACCGGATATCGCGGAGACACACGATTCGCAAGCCATCTTATGGATGGATGGCGAAGTGTACGCAAATGCACACCATCATGATTACAGCGGAATGACAGCACAACAGACGACAATGCTACGATACAGTCTGTTCACGGGCGGTAACTGCGCGAGACCGTGTGACATTGCCTCTGCCGTATGTCGTCAGCGCGTGGTCGTGTGATATCGGCGCGAGATCGTGGACATCACATTGACGAGACGGAGGTCATTTCTATATATCGTAAAGTATTTGTCGGCTGATGACTTATGTCGAAGCTAACCAAATAGTCCAAGTTGTTGTTGCTGCATATGAAACTGACTAACTGACTGGAAGTTGATGATATCCACCAGCCTGGTTGTTTAAAAACAGTTATTCTAAATTTTGCTGATAAATTATATTCCCGGGGAGTGGGGCTATTTATCTTGGCATTTGGCAGTTGAATAATGGTTTGATTTTGCAGAAGCACCAAATTGATCTACCTGCGTGAGTCTGTAAACTTATTTAATAAAGCTGATAAATAATATACATATACTTTTCTTATCATTTATCCTAACAGTTTAGTGACATCCACATTGTGTGCTGTGACACTTGTTGATGAAGAATAATTTGCTTGTTAAAACCTGATAATATTCTGAAAACTTATTCTGAATTGTAGCTGAAACAAAGGAGTGTCTACATTCCACATGTCGGCTTACATTATTGAGATTTTTGACTGATAGCATGGATGGAACCTTTCTCGATTTTTTTTTAGTTTTAAGCCCTGGACATATCACTGGGCATTTATTTGCCATACGATCACATTTCACATGCTTTGTTCAGCCCCGTGATCTGGAACCAAACAGACACTATCACTAGATGAAATAAGGAGATCATGATATACATTTCAGGTTTTACCGATGCCAAATGACTTGAACAGAAGACAATTAGACAAAAAGAAAATCAATAAATATATCAATAAATAATAAATTACATAGAAAATTTTCTTGTCTTTGCAAGGGGGACATCAGACACACTGACAACACAGTTCATTCATTCAAATTTCGCCTTCCATTGGGGAGGCAGCAATATTCCTCAAACACAGTATACATATTCTTTTTTGTGATCTAATTTTCGTTTGTCCATAGAGAAGTTACTGATATAAACAATCCTGTTCTAGATTATGATATACTGGATTATTATCATGCTCATGCCACTAACATGAACTCCAATCCAACCAGTGGTAAAGATCCATCATCGTTCTTCAGAATTCATATTACTGATCACTCATAGATTGGATTAAGTTCTCATGGTACTCAGTTCTCATTTCATACTTTTGCAAATTCTTGTAACATGGTCAGGTTCCAGTTCTATTAAGTACACGTATGAAAGGTGCGAACTGGTATGATGGATTTCATCTTGTTGTGTATGACGAAAGAATGAAATATAACGAAGGCCATAAACATTTTCAATGAAGTGAGTTTTGATATTAAATATGTATACAATTGATTCCAACTTGCAGGTCATGGATTCAGCACTTCTGATATCAGATGCAACAGGACCGTTACACAGTGGATGTACTGGATGAAATGGAAAAACCAAAACAGACTATTGATTGGTTCAGCTGTGTCAGAGAGGTGTGCAATGACAGAGGTGGTGAAAATCAGAGCCAGTAATTGGCCACAACCCCCTCCCCCCACATTGGATATCAGCTGATTCCTCAGGAAATACACATTACGCATGTAATGATCACCGGCAGAGTGATACATGTGTCAATCGGTCAGACATTTTCATGGATGCCCAGTTCTAACTTAAAACAACCATGCCGGACTTCATTCCTTCTCTCAGAATAATTGGATCTAACTTTTACAAAACCTGCAGCTCCCAATAGCTCCTGGATCTAGACCACATAAATGAAGAGATCTAGTTTATCGGTGATATGGCAAAAATATCATGTAGAATGGGATTGTGTGGATAATATCAGATTCATGAAAGTTGAAGTCCTGCAGCATGCTCCACAAATATCATCAAAGGTCATAAAACTTTCTGGTCTGCACCAGTGTGGATCTATACTTGTTTTTTTTTACAAAATTATCTCCCTTGACCAGGTGAGGACTTGAATGTGTCTGAAATGATTTAGCTTCTAGAAACAAAGACTTCATTTCCCGAGTAGAGGTAAAAACCGAACATATTTTGATTATTTTATTCAAATTTCAATTCCACTTCTGGTGTATGTACATGTATAAAATACATACAGAATGAACTGCATACAGAATAACACAAAGAACAGGTATATGTATCTCATTACATTCTTAACCAAAGATCAATACCTGGGTGATATTACAACAATACCATGGTGTTATATATTGTTATGATTGGCTTAATTTTAGCTGCTGAAGATATTTCTAATTTGAGGGTAATGGACAATCATACTAAATTTATTTTCATAACTTCATTTATTTTCACAATAAGCAACATAATGGAGATTAGCAAGTGAAGTTTTACAACATAATATAATACGCATCATGGGTCTCCTTCAGTTTAGTGTAGACATATATACCCTTGAATATCTGTTACCATGATTCAGTCATAATATTGTCTGCATTATATTGATGTCGACAAGGAATATACATAATTATTTGATAGTATTATTAATTGTATGTTGTTTATGATTAACATGAACTTTTTATTCGCTGGAATCCAGCCATTTGTTCCATATGGGCAATATTCTCATCAGCCATCACCATTCAATATGAATGTGATACATGTACAAGTCCATGGTAATTGATACATTATGATGAAGGTGACCTGTAACACCAGTATACAAAATTATTCCGAGCTCACTGAATCATCATCACATGATGCTGAGACAGATCAGGACGGAGTTGTCACAGCGAAACAGCTCACCAATTACCAGTATACGAGTTGTCAGAGCATTTCCATCATAGCTCTCTAGATTTGTATCTAATACCGCTTATGCCGGTGCTAGGGGCCGTGTGGTCATATCATCCAAGTTGCCACATGAACAGGTACAATAAAAGCGTACCTGAGATACAACACATATCACGAATCGTTAGATTCTTGGTATGTGCTTTAGAATAGGTTAACCAGAAGGCTATTCTGTGAAGTCATGTGACGCAGTCAGTATGTCGGCACCTCTTCCCACTCCCTTATATGTGTTGTAATTGTAGAGGATTCTGTCAATGAGGATGCTATACTGTACACATACAAAATATGAAGTGTTGATGTGTTGGGCCTATAGCACAAAATCACAAGCGAGTTGGTAAAACTAGGCACACAGGGTCTCATTTCTGCCGCTAACGTGTTGATTTGGGTGGGGGCGTCCTCTCAGGGGGATGTGTGGGTGGAAGGGGCCTAATGTCTCAAGCAGTATTCCAGGTTTTTCATCAATATACTCTATTCCATACCCCAATATTTCAAGCACGTGAATCAAACAAAAATTATTTGCGGGGAATGTGACTTCCACATCCCTAGCTGGACATACTAGTGGGGAACCCTCAATCTCAGGTTAATTACCATTGCTGAAGTTAACGTCCAACAAATGCAAAATTGAGCTTGGCATCCGGCCCTGTGTTATTCAGTGATGTATTCCCCTACGGACCCTGTTGCCTCGACGGAGGTCTTTGCGCTCATCCAGCGCTTGTTTCATAATACATCGAGAATTGCCGAATATCACGTGATGGTATCTCAATCAATTGAAATAAACCAATACACAGTGAGGTATAATAAATGCGTTTATGCTTTGAGTACATAGTATTCTAGGATACGCGTGTGGTGTACGGTTATACATGGGGTGCACATTGTCAGATGGATATGGTCACTGTTTTATTGTACAGACGTGACCGACCATATCCAGCTGGATGATGACAGATGTGGTCAGGGCGACTATGAAGAAGATGGTCTCAGGATATTTGACCATATAAAATATGTTCGGCTACATATGTCTGTACAATAAAATAGATGGTCAGAGTGACCATATCCTTCTGTCAGTGTTTGTGTATGCAATTATTCACTCATACACGTAGGTGCGTTTAGACTCAGACATGACCATGATTTAAGGATGTCCGCTGCTGGTAAATCAAAATAATTAACTTTTTGAATAATGTGTGTTTTGCATTCATAATTGTGTAATATGAGGGAAAACAAAGCGGAAATACAGCTTGGTGTAAATTTTTCAGCTGTAGGCAACATAAAGTGGACTGACCCATGCTCCATTTGATAACCCAGAAAATATAGGGAATAGCTCTAGAAGCTAGAATACTTTTTAAAGGAAATCACTATCTCTTAACCTAGGAAAGGGAGATAATCCAATAGGGAAAACGGTCAAAATGGCTGCCAAACCCAAAAATCACCAGCGGACATCCTCAGTGCAGTTCATTGGAATTTATTTTACGTTACATCCACGAAGGCAAATGTATACGCTATAGATATAAATCGGACAAATTGTCCTCATACGATACGTGTATATTCAATGTATAGTCTTTATAAAATAGAAATATACCTAGCGATACTGTGCCCCTCGTATGTTAAGACAAGACCATACGACATACATCCAACGGAACAGTGATGATTCAAACATAACTTAAACCATACATGGTGGCTATTGTTTCAATTTCGTTGTTGGTTCGCTCACAAACATCAAGCATCCGAAGTCAAATTAGGGCAGGGGTGAAAGCAAGCGTTGATCTCTTTTTCCTGTGGAGGTGAGGCGTACACTTTAAAGGAGTCCCTTTTCCTCATCCACAGCTCTCATGTAGAGATCAATTAATTTACTTCAACATGTGAATGGCATGCCACATTTTCCAAATTTCGCCTCATTACAGTAAAAACGCCGCTATCTGCAGAACAATCTGCTGGATACAGTGAGAGATGATGCACAGCTATGATCACACTGGTAATGGATCTTACTGGTTGTCTGTACTATATGAATAATATATGATCCATGTTTCTGGGATTTGATACGCAAGACAGGTAATTATTCTAAAAGGAAAAACGTTATCATCCCACCTGAGATTTCTTCCTGCTTCAGTTCTTGGCCAGTACCCGGTAATGTCTTCAAAGTGATTTTATAATAAGCATCGAATGTGATTGATCTTCCGTGTAAATCAGTTGATGAGAGGAAATGTTCCGGAGAAATTTTAAGAATTCAAATGAAATGGATCTTCGATGATAATTAAATCTGTGTTTCCTGCTCCATGTTTACTTCGTCAGAGCATGTGTACTGTAAATATTTGCGGAAACATAGAAGGCAAGCTTTCTGGATTTCAAGTCGAATATAATCGGAGCACAATATGACTCATAATTCCGGACTAGTGATAATTCCGTCATTACTGTTGAATGCACTGTTCAGTCGTTCTTCAAATATTCCTACGGAAAAGGTTGTCTGGAGAAACATTTAAAATTTCAAATTCATTATGTCTACTCACTTGAGCGACATCGTCAACGACCATGACACAGTCGCCACACTCTTTATACAAATGGTCCCAGTTTGTCACCAGTGGTCTCTATCGCAGCTTTTGGCGTACCGTGACAGTTTAATAGCTATGGTTGAGCTGGAATAATCAGAACCGTAAAGAGAACTTTGTCACGGTTTGAGCTCCATGCCGTAGTATAAATTTGAAACTGAAAGGGTTGGTCAGTATCTTTGTGTAGGTTATTCTGTTATGTCTATCAGTGTAGAAAGAAGCAATTAAAAAATCAGCGTCTTTTCGAGCATGTGCGGCAAAACTCGTAAACCACAACGAGAGCTGCAACCACAATTCCAATCATGAGAAGAAAGTAAGCGCTCTGGACATCGGCTAAGGACATAGGTTTTGATTGACGAATCAACAAGCCAACACAAGAACTGTTCCGAGGAAACCATTTTCGCTTCCAGATTTCCAGAAGACCGCTTTCTCCAATAGCCATCATTCTAGAAGGAAGAAGAAAAGAACAAACATACTCATATGTTGAGATGTATTAATGTATATACGCTACGGGCATCTATGTGGATATTTCTAATATATTCTCCCTATAAAGTTATATTATCATAATTTTTTCCTGTATGGTGCTTTCTTCATTTTCCAAAGTCCCAAAGAGTAGCAAGATCCATTAGCAATAGTTATCACATTTGGTGTAGACGAATCACATGTATTGGTGTCATGGTTATTGGTACAGTGTAACCGGTGTTTACCGACCGTGCTTGGTATTAGATTATAGTGTCGGTCTTGACAGGTTTATCAAGGTTTATCAAGGTTCAAATACTTTACATTTATAGGTTAAGTTTACCCCGGTGTCGGTATTCACAGGTTTCATTGTACATATTATTATTTTCTTAGTGCCAGTAGCAAAGTCAAAGTATAATGGTTGATTCATAGTTCATGAACAAATGTCACATGTATTTATGGTTCTTTACATGCGTTGCCCATGCGTAATCACTGTTAATTGACTTGATTATAACCTGATAAGGTTATGTGAAGAAACTTAATGGACAATAATAATTAACCATTTCAAGAATGTAAGGGAAAACTTGCCCTGCTATTTGTGAGATACAATATCGTCGAAAATGTTAATTATTGTAGCACCAGTTTGAGCTCTTCAGCTTGCAACATCTTGTGGACAAGGTAGCACTTCACTGATTGATAGCTAAACGTTATTATTAGTAACGTTCACAGCATACTTTAATACAGGCAAGACGTCTGTACGTTGGTCCCATGACCGTTCACTAAACTTTCCAAGTGTATTGCTGATCAGATACTGGCTAGTTTGAACTGGTACAAAAATCGTAATAACTGTCGGATTATCGGAAATTTCGATTTCTTATATCATATTAAAAATGTATCGGAATAATATATATATATTAATATATTCTGATATATTTAAGAATATATATATTCTTATATAATCATTGATTTGATTGCTGGATAACCGATCAATGATGGACTGATTTTAGTCGTTTTATTCATTTTACAGTATAAAGCAGGTATTGCAATAAACAATGCAACCGCTTACAACAGAACATATTTTTACAATCCAATATAATTATAAAGTTTGGAAAAGCCACAATGACATGAACTTACTGTTCTGAAAACATGTCTTTGTAGGGCGAATCTTGCTGCAGTCCTACAGCATACTGAACTGGCAAGAATTGCTCATCTGCTAGAGCGAGTGTGCAGTCGTTCTTCATTTCAATGTTCATTGATGAGGCGTCGTTCAAATAAGCATAATTTCCTCCCTTGACTTTTGCTATTTGTATGGCATGATTGGGATTAAGAACATCCGGGTGTTCTGCTTCAAATCGCTTGATTCCTTCCCATATCTGTCGGTAACCGGGATCTTTAGAGGTCTGAAATATATGCTTCCCTCGTTAGATTACTACTATAGATACTTTCAAACAAAGATGCAGTTTTCAGTCATCTATTATCTTTGTAGTTATATTTGTAAGTGACTGTCGATGACAAATACGGGTTTCAAAATAAACAAGTCATTCGTCGAAGGCGCAGATATTAGGAAGATCACGAACGTTACCATAAGAAACGCTACATTTGATAAGACAAAAATGAAGTTTCCATGTACGATTGAGGATAGAACACATATAATAGTGTAGTACTAGTATTAGTTGACTTCCGAAAGACATCCAAATAATTGTATAATTTCTCAATTCCTACCGACAACAACATATTCAAGTGTGTTCCGTTGGTAGTCCCCCACCTGTAGGTGGATTGGGAAACCATCTCGTTAATGCTCTTGAAGGGGATGATGTCGTGGGTGACTGTCAAGGAGGCTATGAGGTTTCCGCTGTATGTCGCCACAACAATAGTGGAAAATAACCACCAGAAACTCACAATTGTTCTACTGGACTGAGACTTCGGTAGGTACACACCACCTGGAATGAAATCGGTTCGTTTGAAAATACCATTGCGCATGACATGACATCAGAAGCACAGTATTTGCTGGCACTAATAGAAACGTTTGGCCGCTTCACTATTGCGCGACACTATATTTTGTGTTTATTCAAATACTGAATTTGAATGCTGAAACTCTTCGTGGACGAAATCCGCCTTGCAAAATATTGGAGATGACGATTGCATTGAATAATGTATGACTTCGACAGCAAGACGACTGTTTACCAAGCTGACGTGTGTATGCTATTAGTGACCAATTTCTTTACCCTGTTACGAATAACGTCTAAAGTGGCAATGTCTAGAATACCAGGAGGATTTAACGCATTCTACATGTGCAAAATACTAACCTTCGAGAAATATTCACTTGAATCATTGTGACGATATGTACCATTTGTAAACCTACCTTGCTGGAGGTGGAGCGGAAACGTTTTTGCCACGCTCGAGAACGAATAGGACAACCCGTGTGACTTTTATGCTTATTACATGGGGTCAGCTGTCGTTTTTAGCCTAGGTGCCTCGGTTTATGGATAAAATGAAATATGGAATGAAGCGCAGTGCGCTTTTATAGCTTATGCATTGTATTGGGGTCATTTTAAGCCTATTTGATTATCTTTTATGTGTAATAAAGGTAAATAGCTGTCTTCAAAATGACCCTCATGTTTGGTCATTAGAAATCGGTCGTCTTCTAATTTACAGGGCAGGAAACTAACTGTATTCTCTACCATAATGAGGAGTGTTTGCGTTTAGATACAAAAATGATCAAAGTAAGATTAACAAGGCTACCTAGCGGTGATGTGACTGTGCAAATTGGCTTTCACAGTTTTTAGAGTATGGCTCAAACCCAAAATCATTCTTTAACTCAGCTACATACAAGGGATATCATTCATGGGAAGTTTCTTCGTTGGTAGAGCTGCTTGAATTTTCATTATTATGAAATTTGGCAACAAGATATAACAACAGCATATAGGTATTCTATTGGGTACTAAATCGTGCGTCCTTTTTGGCGGACCTATATCTGATGAATACTACTACATGCTGAAGCTTTCAAAAACCGATAATTTCGAAGCCCAGTACTTCTCATTCACCAAACGCTGTATAGATTTGAAGTTTGGAACATCGTGATGTCTTGCTGAAATTATTAAAACTGTTGACCGCTTATCTTTTGTGGGAAACTAGCCGACATGTACGTTTTTGTATAATATGATTGTTTTTTTCTAATTTGGTGCTAATGTTTCCATACAAATCATGTCTGTGGATTACAGACGCTGAAAATCTTTATTGGACGACGTCTGAATATTGAATAACGGACTAGACAATTGCATTCAAACATTTAATGTTAACAGTTTCAGGTTCCTAGTCCCAAGGGCAACGAGAATAACATAAGTAGGGTGATGGACAGAATGAACCCCTCTCCCACCCAAACCCACCAGGCGACGGAACACCTTTGAAAGGGCCAGACCGGATGAGGTTGAGGATTACTCCATGAATATCTCCAGGTGATACGGATATTACGAATGTCCCATATAAGACGTGTACACATTCAGGTATTAGTATAGAAAATATACATTTTGACAGAGGAAGTACCTTGCGTAAGTAGGGCCCCCAACAGGTACCAGAAACAATCGTCAAAATGATGCAGTCCAGGATATTTCCGACGATATTTCAAGTCAGAATAACACGGCGAAACTCTCTCACAAAATGTGAGAAAACACGTGGTGAAAGGTAGACTGAGGAAAATTAATAAGATAACAATCCAATGGAATGGGTCTATGAGCTTTCTCCATTTCGTTTTGCTTTCGTCTGGTTTTTTCATCATGATCACAGTATAGTCGTGAAAATATGGCGATATAAAGTCCATCACCTCTTCCCTCTTAGTCTGAATCGAGATTGGAGCCACCATAATATCAACTTCCTGTAGTTAAGGAGAGAATGATCTAAGATTAAAGAAACAGAAGTAGTCAAATTCACATAGTGTTCATCAATGGCTAGATAAAACTGGTAAGCCTACGTAGGTTCCTAAGTAGACTAGTAAATGGGGCGCGCCCAATGAAAATCGCGTGCATAGTGAAACTATACGGACACTATTATCACAAAGATGTGCATGGGAACGTAGGCTTCCAGTTACATAAACTCTTTTTAGAAATTTCAAAGCAAGCTGATAGCCTAAGCAACGCAATTTATATACCGAATACCTCAAATAAGTAGACGTGTCCGTACTCTCGTGCTCTGGGTGGCTGGGTAGGACAAAACATAATCCCAACAGGTTCCATTGAGAAGTTGTGACAATAGTGTGACAATACTGGATTCAGAGAGAGCGTGTATCCCACACCAGTCCACATCAATTACGAAACAAAACGTTATTATCCATTGACTTGACCCAGCCGAGTTCTAATACAGATTTACATGTATAATCAGAGACGCTTTGAATTCAGCTCACCCTTTTAGCCAGTTGTCTAATCAGACCAGTCCAGTTACCATCAAGTATTCTACCCCATTCCTGGTCCTCTGGCTCCACAATCTGGAAACTAAGATTTACAGTTAGGTAGAAAACAAAATAAATATCAGTAAATATCGTAAACTATCCCTTTCTGGATAGTAATATTCCAGTGGGACCTGCATATGGCGTATACATATCTCGCTTAGTAGCATTTGCTAGATCCTGTGTTAAATGTGATGATTTTAATCAACGTCACAAAACATTGTTGCAGAAACTTATAAAACAGGGCTATTCCATCAAGCGCCTCCACTCAAAGTTTCTCAAATTTGGCGATACATATCGCATGCTGATAGCAAAATACGAACGTAGCGTGCAAGATCTATGGCGCTACGTTTCGTAACTTTTGTCTAATTCCGCTTAACCCGGGGCTAGGGGCCGTATGAACCCATGTACTTCAAGATCCTCAAGGTACTCATATGAACAGTCACAATCAAAGCGTGACTGAGATACATCTTTTTTTTTTTTTTTAGATGACGACTCTATAACGAATATTATGGATTAAGAATACTGATCAGCGATACGGATTTGATATTTTAGAACATCATGATGTCTTGCCGGCATCATTGAAAACTGTTGACCGCTTCTCTCTTGCAGGAAACAAGCCTATGTTTATGTATACTATGATTGTCTTTTTGAATTTGGTGCTAATACTGTTATGTGGAAAATGGAATAGATCTTTGGATTATGGACGCGGATATTCTCTAATGGACGACGGCTGGATTATGAATGACGGACTAGACGCTTGTAATGGAACGAAACACACAAATAATTATGTTGCTTAACATTTTTTGTTAAAATTGTATTTATATATTATTAAATGTTCAAATGAATGGGCATATATGGTAATATGCCTCGCTAATAGACAAGATGGACAGTTCAGTGGTCCAGTCGAAATGACATTATCTTTTATTATCAGCAAATAACCAGTGAAACATCTAACTGTAATCAAGTAATTAATAAAACTACCGACACTAATTTCTTTGCATTAACGTCAAAAGGGTTGTAGGATGGTCTTCTTAGTACTCGATATGCTCCTCTAATTGTTAACTAGTACCCATTATTAGGATATCCGTCACAAATCGATTGACAATAAATCTTGCAACAGGATACATGAAATTTCATTTCAGATAATAGTTGAAGTAAAAATTTGTTGTCATTGATTGCACATAAACATGTACACTTTGGCTGGCACACATTCAACACCTGAATCAAGAAGTAACTCCTATGAGTTCATTGCTATGTAGACCATAGTTCCTAAGATAATATGCTTTCTAAAAGCAACCGAACGTAACGTATATTATACTACATCCACTATGGAGCAATAGCTTTGTAGCCTGCAGCTATTAATGACCCCACAGATAAATATACTGACCGCGTATTTCTAAAACAAATCAGGAACCAAAAGTGATCCCTGTGATAATTTGTATCCCAACCACGCTTTGATTGTAGCTGTTTATGCGGAAATATTTAAACGACACGACCACATGGCCCTTGGCACCGGCTTGAGCGGTATTGGATACAAATAGTTCAGCCGTGATGTAATATCAAGTCATCTGTTGGAAAATGATGAGCTATGTGACCTGCAGATTGTAAAAAACGATCCAAACGAGGGAGTATGTATTGAATGTAAGTTCGTATTCAATTCGCTGTATTCGAGTTCGCTAGCCAATCAGCTTCTACTCCCCTAGATCATCAGGGCTACCCAGGGAACAGATCATGTCACAACATTTACCTGAAGTTCATGTTTTTCGCAAACTCCAGAAGAAGATCAATACACAATCCATAATACTCTAATGTCCCATTCACCATCTTCTTCGTGACGAACGGGTCCCACTGAAATTAAATATATCAAGTCTCGTGATCGCAAAGGCGAGAAGTTATCATCACCGTAATCTAAATTCGAATGAATTTTAGAAATCTATCTTGCTAGATTACAACTGAATCAGATATTCATTAGTAAAGTATGCCGGAGTAAACACAGAACAAATGATGCAAGGATGGACCCTTGTGTTTCGCCATCAATAAACGCAGCTTGGTTAACTTTTTATGGAAAAGAAGTTTAGGAGTTCCGAGACTAAGAAGTCTACATACCACCCGCTCCTACTCCATACAAACTATTCCACCTGCACGTCTATGGTATGTACGGCTATATAAATCAACTTTACACATGAAGAGTGATATTCGATAAGGGCTCACTCTTTAAACTGCATCGTTAAAACACTCAAAAAGTTATCAATGAAAATTCCCTAGTTTCCAGGGGTTTTCCCCAGAATGTGAGGCACAAATCCACAGTTCAATGTCAAGGAGAAAAATTAACCTGGAATTCAAAAAATATGCACTGAATTCGACGATATGCTCTTTAAAATTGCAGAGATTGTGCTGAATTTCAGGCTATCATCGTCGAAAATATATTGTGAGGATGTACTTGGGCTGAATATTCAAGATTCATGAATAATCGTAATAGTATTTGAAAGTCTTTATCGTACATGGAATGAATATCAATCGCAGATATGATAATGGTAGTACTCACTGCAAGTGTCCCCACCATGAGCGTCTTTTTATTAAATCCATATTGAGTGTTCGGGAAGACAATGGCGTTTGTTACATTCACGCCATTTTCAGATGTGACTTTTGTGGCGTATTGTAGGCGTCTTCCATGTGTGGTCCACATCGCCGTCATCAAATGGAACTCAGGATTATGTAGGCAAGTGTTGCACCATAAGGTCTTCTGTAAAATTGCAGATCAAAATGACCAAAAGATCAAAATTTTTAAATCAACTTCAAATGTAAGTGCCATCAATGGTCCCATCTGACCCTGAAAGAAATTGGCCTAAATTTTCAAAAAAAATGCCCTCAATGAATGCAATGGAGTTACATATTGTAAATTAGTATTATACAGTGGAGAAACACATAAGAATTATAAGCGGTTCGAATGATTATCATTGAGAAAATTCGTGTGTAATTTGTGTCACTGAGTAAATTCCTAAAACATTGGAGTCTCTATGACGCTCAAATAACTTTTAAGCTTGGGATATTTCAGCTGTTTTCAGTATTTGTGGCAGTGCCATATTTGACAAACTTTATCCTAGAAATAAGCATTTCCACCTGTCCACAGCAGGTCAATAAACAAGAAGTATGTTTTTTCTTGGACCAGATGCATGCTGCATCAGTGTGTTAATTGAAACCACTTCCCATCCATGTTCAGATAATCAGTCAATTCAAATACCCTGATAGAGCATTTTTTTTCGTGTATTCTCAATTAAAGGTTTGAATTTCAATTTTCTTGAGATTCAGTGATTAATGATGATCAATCACACTGGTTAATTGCTTCACATATGTTGTACTAGTCAACTACACCGAAACCCATTCGTTCCAGACTTCTTTCACACGATCTGGCATATGCTATCATGCGACGCATGTACTACATATTCAACCGACTACAAATTAAGCGACAAAACGACTGTACATATTTCACCTTGTATATATACTGATAAGCTTTCCGTATGTTCAGAGAATACTGTCCCTATCATCAGGTTTGGTGGCTATATCCACACCATCATTAATACTGCATACGCCATATGCATATATGTCTACTTTAGAGCTTAAACGCTTTCACCAAAGAAACCAGTCAGTATTATGAGCTACTTGTGGAAGCCAATGTCATGACCCTTCTGAAGATAAAGCGGCCACCGGTGTCGGAACATGTGAAGGCTGTTTTTGGACACTTTGTTCGAGTGTTTAAATATCAACATCTAGGCCTAGTTGTTACTGTATAATTTAGACGAAAAGACAGAAAGTATGTGAATCACCCTGTCGGTTAGTTTGAATAAGAGTACTCAGTTGTAACCGCTGACCCTCAAAGAAAATACCGAACATATATGAAATACATGAAAATACGTTTTTGCGAGGCCTTTGCCAACCACTGCTATCAAGCTCATGGAGCTCTTTGTGGCGAAAGTGATTGTCAATATTATCCCTGAAGTTTCATGTATTTCTCCCGTCATCGCACTGAAAACAGGAAAATGCATATTTTGGCTACGCAAATCCGAATAACGTGTATATTATTGAGGTTATTTGGTCCCTACGGATGAGCCTTCAATAAGTCACAGTAATATCCAGTAGCACTGTTCATGCTGTTGGTTTCTCGATTATAAGTATAATACGATTACATACCTGAAGCGAAGTAAATAGATTAGATAGACTTCGACGTCTCATTGTCGGTAGATTACACAGCGCTTCCGGTTTGGCTTGGAGAAGAGTTTTCTCTAAATCTTTGAAAATTTTCCCTGGCAATTCCTGAAAAGAATATGAAATACATGTATTTGATGAAACCTACGGATATCAGATCATATGAACTGAGCGTCCACAGGTGATACCAAAACGAATAAATTGGAACTGAATACTTGGCTGTGATACGGATTTGACAATCCGAACATCATGACGTTACGCTTGTATTTGATCACTATTATCGTCTGACAGGAGCCACTGAACTTGTGCGTCTTAAACTTCATGCTAGCCATTTTTGTCCGAAGAATCAATAGCAAATATCGATTCATCAGATGATATACCCATTACCCAGCGTGATTTACATGTATAATAAACGATATACAGACAATAGAGAGGAAAGAAAACACCTCTTGTTTCCCAATATGGTTAAAGTGATCCTTTCCAGCGTGAACAAGAATCACTATTGGCACAAGAACACATAGCGTCATTTATGAACTGGTCTGTAAATGTTTGTCCCCGCGAAACATATAAATATGAATACTCACTGTTTTAGGAATAGACATATAAATGTCCTGGTTACAAGGGGTCTGTTGCAATAAAGCCACATTATTGATATTATGCAACGCGGGAAGAATTCTTCCGGAGTCTAATCCTTTCCCCCAGATTATCCATTTTGCAGTTAAGCCCATCACTGTAAGATTATCGTGTTTCTTGTCGAATTCATTCAGCTGAAAATGCATAATAACGCCGTACAGATTTTTGACAGTTATCTTCTATTATTTCGCTTTCAATTATTCATGTTATATCTGCCGACATGATATCAGCACTGATCACATTCAGAAAAAACTGTACCGTTTTGATTGCTTAATTATCTAGTGCACAAGACTGTATTTCAAAGACACAGTTCGACACAGCATATCGAATAAAGGCATTGAATACTCGTAAACCAACGCTACCAAGGAAGAGCGTCACTGCGTGAAATGCTCAATTTTCCAATTTCGGAAACCCGCCTTAAACCTATTGGAAACTGTAGCGCTACAGTTTCCAATACGTTTCCGGCGGGTTTCCGAAATTGGAAACTTGCTCATTTCGCGCATTGCGTGCAACGCTGTCAAGGACGTGCGTGCTACATCCGTGGGTAAAATAAATCAACGCTATCCCACCGTAGATACCCCAAACGTATGCAGTGGCAATGTTTCCCACATTGTTCAACTTTGAGTATGCCTTTCATTTGAGTTGGTAAATATGTCATATTAAAACACACAAAAATGAGCTTTTCAATTCGATAAATTCATTATATCTGTCTTTATGTGGGTATACAGGCTGGTATTTCGTATCGAAGATACATATTAATCTTCTTGACGAAATGCCCGCCTGTATAGCCACGCAAAAGTTTGGTATAACTTATAATATTCACCAGTAGAAAATCACGCATAGGTCTGATGAAATTCAAACTCTTATAATCTATGACACCAACTGCTTGACCACACACGACCGACATTATCAATGATATATATTTGACGATATAATCACGATGCCAATTTTCCGCATCGCAGAAAATTGCCTGATTCTGTCTTGAATTTAAATAGTTTGTATTCACTCATATTTTACGTTTTCTGATCAAATATTGAGTTTGGGCTACATCTGTTAGTGGAAAGCGGATAACGTCTTCGGGGACATCGTGAATGATGAGGAAACCACCCATACCCCAAACGGAACATCATATTTAAACATATATCTCCGTGAAGAGGAAATGGGAATACTCTTGCACCGAATTAACGAGGGTGAAGACGATTACAACTATAACTACTTTCTGTACAGTAATATTCCACATGGTCTAGCATATGGCGTATATGTACGCATAACTCGCTTAATGACAATTACTAGATCAGGGAAGAATTGTAACGAATTCAATCCACAAAGCATTTTTGCCGGAATTGGTTCGACAAGGATATTCAGTTAAGTACCTTCGCTCCAAGATTCTCAAGCTTGGTGATAAATAATACGCGCCGATGGCATTATGCGAACGTAGTTGACATTCTCAGTTGAGTTTTATTATTGGCGCTACGCTTCATAGTTTTGTCTAGATCTGTTTAACTCGGGCCTTGGGAATTCGGGAACATGATGTAAACTATGCGAGGTCCTCGTGGGGTTCATTCGAACATCATCAAAGTATGATTGAGAAACAATGCACCCTAGAAAATACTTCGTTTGGACAAAATTATATTTTTAAGATATAAGCATGATGCTGTCAATATTAGAAACATTTCCCTGGTTCTGTCATTCAATAAACTATAACTTGTGTTTATACATGTATACATTGTTCGTTTACGTTTACTTGAATTTTGGTGCTAATAGCGTCTCGTATGATGCCGATTATGGATGCGAAAATTCTTCATGAACAAAGACTGATTACTGAATGTTGGATGTGAGGTATATATTCGATAAGAGAATTGTTTATCCAAATGTCTCTTTCGCTTTACTCCTTGTAGTTAAACAATGGATTCTGATGAACATAAATAAAGAGAGGCGGTAAACAGCTGTCAAGCTAGGATATGTGTAGTGATTTTGAAAACGATATTTCAAAATCCTTCATTCACACAGTTTCTGGAGTTTTGTCTCATTTTATACATTTTGTCTTCTCTGTTGTTCACTCGGTAATGGCGGTGACTCGTTTATCAGAATAAATGAAGTAGCAAGTGTCAGATCCGACGTTTAATATTCAGTTTTCGTCCATAAATAATGAAACGCGTCAATTATGAAATGAAATAATAAAAACACAAGACAGTTTTCTACAAGAACGAACCTCCTTCATGTAGTTCAACAAAAGTAGGCCACCTGCCACGCCAATTTCAAAGGGAGATCACTCACCTCACCTAGGGTGTATTCTATAAAATGTTGGTCACCCAATAATACATATGTCACTCCATATTTCCCGACAGCGTAGTAGCTGGTGTTCAGAGCTTTCTGTAAGTGAGGACCTACCATCTTCCCTTCTATTTCGTACTGTTGCACCCTCACGCCTTTGCTGGACAATATCTTCACCAGGAAACTCGCTGGCTTCGCTAAATAATATTGAAAAAATGTTATGAAATACATCGATACATAACCCAGTAGCAATGAAATGTTTAGCACAATTTGGACCTAGCAGTAAACCCAGCATTAAATTGCTTAATTTCTTTTTACTTCATTGGAAGTGATGACATCTTTATTTTCGTCCTTGTTCATTAACTTCTGAGCTTAGTATAGCGATAACATCCATGGGGACAATTCCACTCCTGACACCATGTGCCTTCCAGTACCATTTCGGATTTCCTCATGCCCATATTAGCAGAACAAATCGACTACGAGTTGGACAATTATAACGTGACTCTGAAAGGGAACGTGAAGGAGCTTACCATAACTAGAATGATACACCAGGGATAGGCGTGGCCACGTCATCTGTAATATCATTTGCGTGAGAGTTTCTGCCATAGCGGATGTTGCCGAACAGTCCGCGGACATTAGGAATTCTGTATCCCTGTTGCACATGGATGAAACGCTAAGAAGATTCAAGTACCAATACAATCCACCTATATTCTCTGTCGAGAGGTTCGTGTGCTGAACTGACTCATTCCTGTGAAATACTCGATGGATTTGATAGGCACTCTGATACATCGTTCGTCCAACAATTATATCCATATTAGCCCTGCTAAGCTGCATTGCTGAAAGAAGAAATATTCAAAATATTTTATTTTATTAACCCAACCAGGCTTCGGTTAGATTATGGGTCCTCTGCCAAAGTTTTTAACCTATCTCCGGGACGACGAAAATTTGATAGCTGACGCTATGTCACTTTGTCGTTTATCATATTGTGAGCATTTTGAGTCCATTTGCATACCTCCGAGAAGAGGATCATGAATAAATTCAAAATGCATGGCGACCATGAGGGTAAAGTGTTGTTTTCATCGTTTTTCTTCAAAATTTATGTTTTTCTCCGAGAAAAAGTGGGTTTCACATCAGATTATTATTAACTAATTTATTATGCAGTTTATGCGAAGAAAACAGAAATAAACAATCGAAAAAATCAGATCGATGAATCGACCAAAAACTGCCTATTTAAATATGACGTCACTGTGACGTTACCAAAGCGGACTTCTTGGATTTCGTTAGATGCTCTTGTAGAGCTTAACCCAGGGGTATAATGTGGTAATTTTCAGCTTCTTAGATCAATGGATAAGAAAAATATTTAGGGGGGGGAGGGGATATGGCTCCCCCATGCCTAGACAGGTCTCAAAAACCCAGGCCAGGGTAGGGTTAAGTATATTACAAAAATAATAAAGTAACGAATTTCATAAAATGAAGCCTAGTAGTATTTATTTTATAACTAGTTTGTATGTTTAAACATACTGAATAAACCATTCTCCAAGTACATGTAATATCACTATTTGAGGTGATAAAGACGATATGGCACCAAAACTGTTGTGTGAAAACCCATAGATTTATTCAGCGATATATTCATCGTGTGTTCGATGAATGTAGTTTAAAAAAATACATTACCTTTCTGGGTTAAAGACATCTGACTGTTTGGTGGGAAGATAATAGTTGTGGCGGTGGTGTTTAGGAAATCTGCCGTTGTTTTACTTTCCATGACCGAATCGGAAACGGTTTCGTCTCTCTCTTCGAGTAAAAATCCTGGGATGGTCAAATGTGATATGCATTATATATTATTATTTCCAAATATTTATTCATATTTTCATCTACATATATCAATTTGTGTCAACGGTATCGACGTTTGGGATGTTGGAATTCTTCACGGACTACCGCTAAGCTGCACAAAATTGTTTTTGGTAACGGCTGTTGTATTTAAGGTGAAACCTGACACATTATACTTTCGTACATGGAATTCCTTTGGAAGTTATTGTATGAATTAGTGCCGCCATACACATTAGAACAATGAAATGAAAATGAGGGGGGGGGGGAGGGATAGACAGAGTTAAGGTTTAACGCCGCGTTCAACAATATTTCAGCTACATAGCGACGATCAACAAAATTCTAAGTAACTATGTAAGATAATAACTTAGTAATCCAACACATAAAACATACACACATTAAAAGTTATGCAACAAATCGATTCTCTTAAACAACCTAAGATACATTCTTCTTTCACCCGACCAAAAAGATCTTCCAAAGTAGCTGCTCGATAAAAAGAATCTCTTACAATCTTAAAATCTATACATTCGATAAGAATTTGTTTCACTGTGAGATCTTCGTAGCATGGAATACACATGGGGACTGGCTCTTTTTTAGTAAATGTTCGTGAGTTAATCGAGTATGGCCGATTCTACATCGCCTGATCATGGCTTGACAGAAAATGGGGAATCACCACTTCGCCTTAATATGATATCACCAATTCGACAAAGATCCTTTTCTAGGATACCACAAAGCACGTGTTTTTCTTTCAATTTTCGAATCACACGTGGATCACGCTGGATATGCTGAATATAAATTAAATAATTGAGGTGAGTTGTCACGTTCGTTTTATCTCTAATGCACAGACGTGGATATGTTTTGCTATTTAGTTCTATAGTATCTCTATTAAATTGCGACGATTGCCATGTCAACGCAGTACTTTAATTACACCAGAAGTCAGAGTAATTATGCATAAATTAATTGCGTCCTTTTTGAAACGTATCCGGATATGTGTAAGTGTCGGGCTCTTCATTGACAATATAATATCCTTGTCGCCTGCGAATTTAAATGGAGAATTTTTTTATAGTTCAGTTCCCCTGTTTTCTGAGATATAGGCAACCCAACGAGTGTGGAATACCGACTGTTTATATAATATGTTATTACGAACCTCAGCTTAATCGATACAATATACTACGTTTCTTACTCGAGCGTGGACTTTCGAAATTAGCTTTTTACTTTCAGATTGACATAATATTTCTAATGTCCATTCCGTCACAAAGAATGTGTACAGCAGTATTCTTATGTTGTCCATTACTATGGTTCTTACACGAGCTTGGTCTTGTAGTCGTTATCATTCAGACACGTCGTCGGATGCTTATTCCCACCACCTAGGCTCATTTTCACTCTACTTCTCAGTGGAGATGTTCAGACAATGAAATACTTAAATCAACCAGCACGTCAGTAAAGAGCATGTACCGCGACGTCAAATTTAGCACAGCTGCCTTTTCAAAGACTGAATGTGTTACTGTTTGATTGTCGAATCGCAATCAGGTGACGCAAAAGTAAATTCAATCGCGCTGTTAATTGTTGCGTTTTATGGCTTTCTGTTGACTGCTGAAATACAGTGCAGTGTGGAACGGGAATGGAATAATGCTGAACAAAAACTTTGCTGCCTTGAAATGAGCAATCGCCGGCGTGTCTATCAAAGTTAACGGTTTGATATTTTTCCCACGCCAACATCGCTAGTCACACACAAATTCTTCATCATTTAGCAATCGATTACTATAGCAACCTTTAAAACACTGGCAACCAATACCGTTTTTCCCCTGAGCATGAAACAGTCACTGTGCATCATATGCCGCTTGATGAAGCCAATGTTCCATGGCAAATTACAGTATGAAATTTAATTGTATTTATTAAATATCATGGAATGAATACAGCTTGCCAATATTTTCTCTCATTCCAACTCATTAAACATATTATATATACCTTTGATATATCTTGTATGGAAAGAAGTATATCCCCTCCTGGGAAATCCATTTATATGCACATTTTCAAGCAAGGACGAGCCGAGATGCAGTACATATAACGAAATATTAGATTGTGTTATTTTTAATGCTATGAAGAATACTTTGTCTTGTTGTACACAGAAGTCTGTATACTCCATTCAATGGGAGCTACTCTTGTGGTCATTTTTGCATTCACGCTCCACATGCGTTATTTTTAGAAGCTTCATGGCAGCTCCCAGTAAAACACGTTGTGAGACTAGGAAGATTTGGAGGTCTACAAAACGGTAAACTCAGTTTTGTCATCCGTTTTTTAGAGATCTTGTTTGTGAATAAGTTTATGCTTGGTATGAAGAGTGTTTTAGCTGTACAAGTAACTGTAAAAGCTCAGTTTGGCACTTTTTGAAGTTTGCCATTTGATCGATAAATTTTCCTTCGCCATGACCACAAGCGCCATTACAACAACACCACCATTATAAATGAGTTTGAGCTAAAATACATTATTTATGGCTTAGTCTTCATCTTATCGTATACTATTGCGATTTATTGTATTGTCTTGTGTAAATGATGGACAATTGAAGAAAATACTGCTCGTTTAATGTCAAAATCTTCACTCGTCATGTCAAAATCTTCACTCATCGTGTCAAATGCTGTTTTGTGTCAGTTCATGTATATATCGTGTGTTATTCTAGTGTAAATGTTTTAATGCCATATCTCGATGTAAATATAAATTACAAAACACGCTCTAAGCATAGTCAACTAGAAGTCAAGTTGTTATAAGGCTTTTGTCGCCCTTACTGGACGATCAATATTGACGAATAGCAATACTGACCATTGCTATTTATGCTTTGTATAATGACCGTTGTGCAAATAAGTAAGATTCTGTTTTTATTATTGTTTCAGTCAGTTAACAGATGTACACATTCCATGAAGAACTGAGAATTACAATTCAGATCAAGTGAACATACAAGTGCATTGCGTTTAACTGACTCTGTAGTTTCTACAGTCATTGATGCGGATTAGAGGATATCAATGCGTTATCGCTGACGGCACCATTCAATAATCATTAAATTATTCAATCCCTCTTGTTCCGCCAATGAGTTCGATTGGAAATATAAGTATTCCAACGCCCATTTCTTTTCATCCACAAAACGTTCTAGAGATTCCGTTTGGTATGAACAATCCCTGCTAAAGCGAACACGTGAAGGATATATACCCACATTCTCTGGATTTGAAGGAAACCACTCACAGTCCAAATAATAGGGCTCAAGATCTTTCGATTAATGTAGTCCTATGGCCAAGACCTCAAATTTCACAAATCGTTACCACTCGATGTGGCAAATTCAAGTAAAGTATTTGAAGAGGTCGCTGAACGTAGATGGTACCCAAATGTGATAGGGTAGCATGACACAGTTTCTTAATCCTACCCCTGTCATTGTCCGGAGTTCAAACTTGGGTGAAAGGGTATGATTCTCCGGATATATTAGTTATTTCTGTCACTGGATAGCTGAAATTTTTTTACACTCTGCGTGCATATGCAGGTCGATGGCCACAAGTTAACATAACTTCTTAAAATGATTTAATGACGATAAAGTGACGTAATAACTTGGCGCCGCATCTATTTTTCTATTTTTTCTAATTCTGCTGGTACCATGTGACGTATCTCATTGGTAAATGTTTTTTAGAGATCAGGACAATGGACTGAAATAAAGTTGTCGATATGAGTGCTGGCAAAAGAATGAGATTACTTCTTTATCATCATCTTCTATACTGAAAAATGGAGTCTTACAAGCCTTCTTTGGTGAAAATGTTACTTCTTGAAATGAAGACTACATCCTGTCGTATCTTAGTAGGTGCAGCTGATTGAAAGTACGCCGAATATTTCAATCACATCCAGTTCTTGGACAAAATGCAATCATTACACTAAATTTATCACCCTCTGAAATCATTAAAATGATTACGAAATAATGGATTATTTGTTGATTTTGGACCATTTTGTGAAAATGTACTAAATAAATATTTATGATCATACATGGTACAAATTCAACAAATAATCTTTTAATCAATTTAGTGATTTCTGAGGGTGATTAAATTTACGGTAATGATTGTATTTTGTCTAAAAACTGGATTTGATTGAACTGTTTGAGGATTTCGAGGAATTCGGAGAATGGCTACCATTCTCACCCAGCTGTTGGTCAGTCAGACACATTCTTGCGATGCTGGAAATACTCTAATAATTCAATCACAGGAGAAATCACTTCCTATCATTGAATTATTAGAATATTTACAGCATTGCAAGATTGATCGGTGGGCCGATGAGCAAAACTTTAGTGGTCCTTCAAATCCAGTGAAGGTGGATATATATCCTTCACTGCGTCATTTATATAGCGATTATCCACAGCGAGAAGATCGTCTATATAGCGTTTGGTGAATGAGAAGGAACGTTAAATGTGATGATTTTAATCAACGTCACAAAACATTGTTGCAGAAACTTATAAAACAGGGCTATTCCACCAAGCGCCTCCACTCAAAGTTTCTCAAATTTGGCGATACATATCGCATGCTGATAGCAAAATACGAACGTAGCGTGCAAGATCTATGGCGCTACGTTTCGTAACTTGTGTCTAATTCCGCTTAACCCGGGGCTAGGGGCCGTATGAACCCATGTACTTCAAGATCCTCATGGTACTCATATGAAGAGTCACAATCAAAGCGTGACTGAGATACATCATTCTTTAAATGACGACTTTACAACGAATATTATGGATTAAGAATACTGATCAGCGATACGGATTTGATATTTTTGGAACATCATGATGTCTTTCCGGCATCATTGAAAACTGTTGACCGCTTCTCTCTTGCAGGAAACAAGCCTATGTTTATGTATACTATGATTGTCTTTTTGAATTTGGTGCTAATACTGTTATGTGGAAAATGGAATAGGTCTTTGGATTATGGACGCGGATATTCTCTAATGGACGACGGCTGAATTATGAATGACGGACTAGACGCTTGTAATTTGAATGGATCGGTTTTTGGAAGCCCCTGCATATAGTCATATTCATAAGAGAACAGATACAGGTCAGTCAACAGGGGTGCACAATTAGTATCCATTGGAATACATATATGCTGCTGAAATATTGTGTTGCCAAATTTCACATAGATATTTTTAAGGAGAAATTAATTTCTCCGAATTTCTTAACACTCCCCATCATACTCCGAACCTAATGGAACATAGTCCCAAAATTCGACTCAAATGTGGCGCCACGTTATTACGTCACCTTGATTATATGAAGTTATGTTAACTTGTGTCGATCGACCCACATATGCACGCAGAGTGTAAAAAAGTTCAGCTATCCAGTGACAGAAATTACTAATATATCCGGAGAATCATACCTCTTCACCCAAGTTTGAGCTCGGGACAATGACAGGGGTAGGATTAAGAAACCGTGTCATGCTACCCTGTCACATTTGGGTACCATCTACGCACAGCTACCACTTCTAATACTTTACTTGAATTTGCCAACTCGAGTGGAAACTATTTGTGAAATTTGGGGTCTTGGCCATATGACTACAATAATCGAAAGATCTTGAGTCCTATTATTTGGACTGTGAGTGGTTTCTTCAAATCCAGGGAATGTGGGTATATGTCCTTCACATGTTCGCTTAAGCAGGGATTGTTCACACCAAACGGAATCTCTAGAACTTTTTGCGAGTGAAAAGAAATGGGCGTTGAAATACTTATCTTTCCAATCGAACTCATTGGCGGAACAAGAGGGATTGAATAATTAATGATTATTGAATGGTGCGGTCAGCGATAACGCATTTACAGGTGATCTCCTCTAATCCGCATCAATGACTATAATCCTCATAATATTCCTTCATCAGATAAAACAACAAGTCGCTCTCAAAATCAATGCAGCTCTGTCACGCTTATCGTATGTCGGGCTTAATCTGTAGCTACACACAGAAGAGGATGTGTGAGAGTTTCTCTCATTTCCTGAGGTAACCAAACGTGTAAACAGGGGTTAAGTGCCTTTCTGCATCACAAATTACGCTCTCAGTAATATTCAGAGTCGATGTAGCCAATGTGGCATCAATGATAATCTCATGTTGATTGTTGGCTTCATTTTCATTTATAATTCTGTTTAATGGCGATTCTCGGTTACTGAAGCCGGACCAGTCTCTGACGGGATTAACCGTACATATGCATATTAATTGTTAATATACACCAGGATGAACATATGTTCTATAAGATTGCTCGATCGATGTTGGGTTTCCAATTATCGTCGAGAAGCATCGTTATAACTCGTTACGGCATGGCGACTAAACAAGAAATGCATATAGGAATATTTCTGGCAAGGGCGGTTCCGCAGACTATTGGATTTTCCCAGTTGGCTATGCTGGCTGTATTTTAATTCCACAGACTGCAACAGACTGGAAAATGCGGTTGCTGTTATTGCTGGCCATGTGGCTTACTTCGATGTCAGCCGAAAGCAGCGACAAATTTCGGCTCAAAATAGGTGAGTGCATACACAGGTACCCAGTGATATTCACAGGCGAAACCCTGTATTTGTTTGTATTTGTTTGGTACTGTGACAGGGATGCATTATAATTGTCAGCATTTGCTGTGACACAGTACCTCTCATCCAGCGGGTCGATCTGTCTATTCTGTGTATATTATATATTACTGACATGACAACCATTGTTGTTGCTTTACAATCAATGTTCCTGGATGTGTTATTTCGACTTAAATGCCATCAGGTCATATGTTTATCTCCAAAAGCAAATAAATACCCAATGTCAATACTGCATAACACTGTGAGGCTCCATTGGACATTGTCGGCAATTTGGGTGAATTCGAACACTTTTTAGAAATTCTGATAAAAGTAAAATGGATAAATATGATGTTACAAATCCAGGCTTGGGACGAGACATACAACTCCAGTTTGTTGATAATTGGCTAGTACTTGCTACGTTGTTGTTGTCAATTAGTACGTGTTGCTGTATGTCGTTAATATCGTATTCATGACAGTCAGATACACAAGAATAATAAGTCTTAGAACTACAAAATGTCAATTTCACAGCACAAGTCACGAGAACAACAATCACATCTGAGACATACTTCTCGTACTATCCTGTGTATGCAACTGACATGTTTGTTACCGTGCGACATGTTTCCGATGGACGTTAAAATTAACTACCTGTTGTTGCGGTATGCAGCCGTGTAATGTGCTGTGGAAAAACCCACGTCATCCCATTGAGCCAATTTCCTTGTTGAATCTAAATACAATAAACAGTCGAGTAAAGTACGAAATTCAATAACGTTACCAAATTTAGTAACACAATTTTCTGTGTTTAATTCATTTTTACGTATGGTTCAACATGTCTTGAATGACATGGTAGCCTATTTCAAGCGTCGAAATCCTTCGTTTGGGAGCGGAAAGGTGGCCCAAAACACGTCAGTGTTCTTTCAGCTGCGGGAGATAACTCCTATAGATGCATTTTGTTTTTCGTTACCACTTTTAGTAACTTCTAAAATCAGTTCAGATAGGTGTTATTATTTTCAGTAGCAGATTTTGGTGTTACAGGTAACATACATGTTATTCAAAGTTGTGTTTCGTTATTGTTTATAATATCGACCTGTTTGCTCGTTATCAAAAATAGTAGCGTTACTCAACTTCGTGGGTATAATCAAAGTTGCCTATTATGAACTTTAACCTGTCTGTATATATGAGTTCACTATAACTGGACCACACATTGATGAGTGATTTGCAAAATTTACCCGAAAATGAAAATCTGTTACAGTGTAAACCAATGAAGTGTACACCTTGTTACGAGGAAAACTGTATTGTTCAACAGATCTAGGTATGGGGCCCAATTGGATTGAGCAGAATGCTCAATTTATCAGTTTTTAATTAAGTGGGTTCCACTGTATTATGATTTTCTGTGAAAACCCACAACCCAGTAACTTATCTTCAAGTACTGCGCAAATGTGAAAAGATTTGAGTTCAAAGAAGCAAGATAAAAAAAAATGTTAAAAAATATGATCACGAGAGTTTAGACCTATTCAGACACCATGGCTGACGGAAATGCATAGATATCAGGTAGATACTTCATGTAGGGAGCTATTGTCTTAGTCTTTGTGCAGCTGAAAATGCTGAATTCTGGACACATTGTTGTCCCTAGACTTGGCTATTGTATGCATTGTCTCGTGATTCTTACATGGAGTATGAACCGAATGTTATGATTAGTACGGTTCTTACTCGAGCGTGGACTTTGGATATCAGCATTTTACTCTTAGAATGACAAGGGATTTCGAATATTCACTCCGTCGCAATTAAAAATTTGTTAAGCAGTGATATGCTTCTCCCTTGCAGGAAACTAGCCTATGTTTATATATACTATGATTGTCTTTTTGGAATTTGGTGCTAATACTGTTATATGGAATATGGAATAGGTCCTTGGATTATGGACGCGGATATTCTTTAATGGATGACGGCTGAATTATGAATGACGGACCAGACGCTTGTAATTTATCCAATACAATGAATTTGACGATAAAAAGCACATCATAGAATTGTCGCCTTGATAACTAACCATGGAATATACCTTCACGACATCGTGTGTAATAAAACACAGCAAGCATGCAGTTAAATAGTTCCATCTATGGGAACGCGAGTCGTATGGTGACTACAATTGGTGTGGTGTTATATAACGATTCAATTTGCTTTTCTGGTCTACTCGCCACAAGGAACAGTGTAATGAACAATTGTTCTGTACAGAATGTAGCGCTTGTTGACCAGGATCGCGGATAACATTAACTGCTATAGTTTTTAAAATCAATTCAATCTAATGTCTGTTATATTTACACACTGACTCTGTTGTGTAACCGGGGTTTTTATTTTGCCGTAATGACCCGGCGCACAATGGGTTTCACTTGTGCCCCGGTGTTCAAGTAGCAAGAACCGGGTGTTCATGCCGATCAAATCCGGGGTAATATTTGACATGAACACCTCCCTAGTTTTAAGAGACACACCGACTTCTTTGTCTGGCATGGGCATTCGTCTGCGTGAATCGCCTGGTCGCCTTCAGGAATTAGCAGGTGTTCATGTAGAAATAAGTGGGTGAGTCTTAAAGTAATTTATTAAGCCGTACCCGGTGTTCAAGTGATTTATCAAACATTTTAAGATTAATCGTTGAAAGGACGAAAAATGTCCGTTGAAGTGTGTGACGGGAGATAACTCGTATGAAAATGATACAACAGCCTTTTGATATCGAACTTTCAAGTGAAATTTCGAGAAACACAAGCTCAATTCATCTTCACATTTCAAGTTGAATGCTACACTAGCGTTCCGTCACGTGTAGTGTTCGACTTGGATATGCGAAGATGGCTCAATTGAGCACCACTAAATCACAAGTCAGCTTTGATAAATGTCAGTCAAATACAGAATTACTTTCCATTATTGGAGTGACAAGCTACATGTATCGTTATAGGATCTGTATGGAAATACGCCATGTAAATTTCACACTTTGGTTTATTTTGCTGCCAGTCACATACCTTCTTGTCGAGTGACACCAGCGTCGTCGCGGTCGTGCATTCTTGCTGTAGTTTCACTGAATCCAGTCACAAATTTCTTTTTGTGAGCGTTACACTATATGCCTTCTGATATACTCACAATAAAACAGCGACTGCCTCAAACATAGGTCTAATCTTTGGTTGTCGCCTGCTAAGCGTTGATTGCAGACTAAGCAGTCAAAATATGACGCGTCTGTATGTCGTAACGCATCAATTTTCTGCCGTACGTATATGTGTGGGTACAAGTCAAATGTGTACCGGTAAACGTGAATTTCTGTCAGACATTCCCTTAATTATAGGCCTAGTATGAGATCATGCGTATGGACATAGGGATATGTAATTTGTATGTCTGCATATTTTGCTTCATATGCGTTTCACGTAATGTAGATTGTGACACGTATATATATCAATTACATATATCTTTTTGTTACAAATCTTTGTAACGATAACGTGAGAGTTACGGACCAGTCAAACGGGTTGTGGAAGTTATGTTTCTTATGCAAATGTGTTGTTTGTCCTGAAACAACCATGATGTGTTACACAATACGGTCATTGTGTAAGTTATTTATTGCCTTCGACATCGGGGTACATACAGAATGAACACTCACATCAGTCCGATTTAAATACCTCGGTCGCTTCGCGACCTCGGTATTCAAATCGGACTGGTGTGAGTGTTCATTCAGCATGAACCCCTCTGTCTCAGGCGATAACTATTACGTATTGCATCTCGGCTCGTCCTTGCTTGAAAATGTGCACATAATCCCAGGAGGGGATATAGTTCATTCCATACAAAATATATCAAAGGTATCAATTGGAATGAGAGTAAATATTGGCAAGCTGTATTCATTCCATGATATTTAATAAATACAATTAAATTTCGTATTGTAATTCGACCATGGAAGATTGGTTTCATCAGGACTGTATATGATGCGCAGTGACTGTTTCATGCGCAGGAGAAAAAAATGTGTTGTTTCCAGTGTTTTAATGGTTGCTATAGTAATCGATTGCTAAACGACGAAGAATTTGTGTGTGGCTAGTGATTTTGGCGTGGGAAAAATATCAACATTAGCCGTTAACTTTGATAGACACGTCGGCGATTGTTCATTTCAAGGCAGCAAAGATTTTGTTCAGCATTGTTCCATTCCTGTTCCACACTGCGTTGTATTTCAACAGTCAACAGAAAGCCATATAACGCAACAATTACCAGCGCTAAACGTCGAATGAATTTGCTTTCGCGCCATCTGATTGCGACTCGACAGACAATCAAACAGTAACACATTCAATCTTTGAAAATGTGACGTCGCGGTACATGCTCTTTACTGACGCGCTGGTTGATTTAAGTGTTTCATTGTCTGAACATCCCAAATGAGCCTAGGTGGTGGGAATAAGCATTCGACGACGTGTCTGAATGATAACGACTACAAGACCGAGCTCCTGTAAAAACCGTAGTAATGGACAACAACAGACTACTGCTGTACACATTCTTTGTGACGGAATGAACATTTAGAAATAGTGTGTCAATGTGAAAGTGAAATGCTGATTTCGAAAGTTGACGCTCGAGTAGGAACCGTATTATATTGTATCGATTAAGGATACTGAGCCCTCCTGCAGACACTTGTACACACCCTATAGAATTTGTCTATATACAGCTAAAAGTATGCCTTATGGCTGTGATAATGTATATTAATATATCTTTATTGCAGACACAGGGTCCATATAAGGAGAAAAAAAAAATTACAACAAAAAGAATGTGGTGTGCATGTGTAAATGGGACTACAGAAGACAGCAGTGAAATCATTCCATATTCAGTCAAACAAACAGTAAATCATTCCACCTAAGCACAATCGATGATGCACTAAGGCCAACAACAATAAAACAATTGACTAGTCTATTCATACTGCTAATCACTCTCCCTCGAAAACCATATACAAACTTTCTTAATAGTTCGGGGAATGACATTACCCCATTCATCACAAAGGTTTGCGAGGCACTATGACGACTTGTCAGACCCAAAAGCCATCGGAGGGCGTTATTGTAGCATACTTGGAGTTTGCGTAATGACGACTTTGCAAATCTAGACCAAAGTGAAGCGCAATATAAGTTACAACAATATGACTTGAACAGCAAACACTTAATATCAGAAGAGCAGATAAAAAACTTCCGCAGCAACATGTTTGCACGTACACAGAGAGCACGATATTGCCTCTTGATGTCAGGATCATCACTCAAATTATCACAAATGATATGGCCAAGATAGGTATAGGATGAAACATATTTCAACTTATCACCACACAAAAAGAGATCAGGTAAGCTATCAAACTTAACCCTTCTAGATTGAAAAACCATACAAACAGATTTACAAGTATTATATATAATGTCATGATCTGTAGCATATGTCTGGCATAAATGTAACAGTTTTTGCATAGCCATCATGGACGGAGCCATTAGGCTCATATCATCAGCATAGCTAATATGGTTCAAGGATACCCCTGACACTTTACAGCCTACACCAGCGTCATTTAAAATTTTAGACAGATCATCCATGTACACATTGAAAAGGAAGGGGGACATAACTCCACCCTGTCTTACACCATTAGAAGCTGGAAAAGCCTCTGATAGGGCATTTCCCCACTGGACCATAAACAATTGTTTGCCAAACCAATTTTGCAATAATATTTGTTGAAAGCGCATTTCTTGAGGATTCGAAATATGTAAATGTGTACACTGTAAATCTGTAGGTTTTGAAGATATTCGGATTTGAAAAAATTAATTTAAAAAAATGAGCCTTCTTTTTTAAATGGCTATTCTCAAAAACGTATTCACCTTATCGTAACTTACATCATCATTTTCTGTTAAGGACAACTCCAACAGGAAATCCGTGTCTCAGTTTTGTCAATTTTGGTCTAGTTCTTATTCTATTGACTATTAATTCAACTTCAAAGTTCAAAACTGCTCAATTTTGTGAAGAAATATTCCATTAAATATCCATAGAATGAGAACTAGATCAAAGTTGATAAAACTGAGACACGGATTTCCTGTTGGGGTTGTCTTTTATGGGAAATGATGGTGCAAGTTCCGATAAAGGCCCATTCTCACGATGCGACTTGTAGTAACAACTCGGCGGGGGAATCCCCCGATTTGTAGCATGCAACTAATCGCATGAAATAGGACCGGTTCTATTTCATACGACTTGTAGCATGCGACTAAAATCGTACGAGTGTTCTCACGATGCAACTAAGTTGTATGCTACAAGTTGTTACTACAAATCGCACCGTGAGAATGGGCCTTAAGTTGAATATTTATTTGAAAATAGCCATTTAAGAAATTAAAATTAAATTTTAAGTTAATTTTTTAATCCTAATATCTTTACAACCTACAGGTTTACAGTGCACAAACATATATTTGGAATCCTTAGGAAACGCGCTTTTAACAAATGTATACATTACCATAGCTATGATGCATATTTTTAAATGTATAAAGACAAATTCTAGAGGGTGTGTAAAAGTGTGTGCAGTAGGGCTCAGTATCCTTAAGCTAAGTTTCGTAATAACATATTATATAGGCAGTCGGAATTCCACACTCGCTGAGTTGCCTATATCTCAGAAAACAGAGGAACTAAACTAAACAAAAATTTCTCCATTTGAATTCGCAGGGGACAAGGTTATAATGTTCCGAAAAAATCCGTCCAAAAATTAACATGTCAATGAAGAGCCCGACACCTCCTACACAAATCCGAAAAGGAGGCAATTAATTTATGCATGATTGCTCGGACTTCTGGTGTACTGAAAGTACTGTGTTGCCATAGCAATCGTAGCAATTCAACAGAGATACTATAGAACTAAATAGCAAAAAATATCCACGTCTGTGTATTAGAGATAAACCGAGCGTGGCAACTCACCCCAATTATTCAATTTATATCCAGCTGATCCAGTGTGATTCGAAAATTGAAAGAAAAACACGTGCTTTGTGGTATCCTAGACGAGTATCTTTGTCGAATTGTTGATATTATATTACGGCGAAGTGTTGATCCCGCATTCTCATTCCATTGATCTAATGTGCATGACAGCATAAATTCATACAATAAGTTTCAAGGAAATTCCATGTACGACGTATAATGTGCGAGGCTTCACCTTGAATACAGCAGCCGTTACCAAAAACAAGTTTGTGCAGTTTAGCGGTAGTCCATCAAGAATTCCAACATCCCAAAACTTCGATACTGTTGACACAAATTGATATATGTAGATGAAAGTATGAATAAATGTTTGGAAATAATAATATATAATGCATATCACATTTGACCATCCCAGGTTTTTTACTCGAAGAGAGAGACGAAGCCGTTTCCGATTCGGTCATGGAATTTAAAACTACGGCGGATGTCCTAAACACCACCGCCACAACTATTATCTTCCCACCAAACAGTCAGATGTCTTTAACCCAGAAAGGTAATGTATTTTTTTTAAACTACATTCATCGAACGCACGGTGAATATGTCCATGAATAATTCTATGGGTTGTCACACAACAGTTTTGGTGCATGCCATATCGTCTTATCATCTCAAATAGTGATATTGCATGTACTTGGAGAATGATTTTTACAGTAAGTCGGTTTAAACATATAAACCAGTTATAAAATAAATACTGCCAGGCTTCATCTTATGAAACTCGTTACTTTACTATTTTTGTAATATAGTTAACCCTACCTGGCCTGGGTTTTCGGGACCTGCCAGGCATGGGGGAGCCATATCCCCCCCCCCCCCCTAAATATTTTTCTTATCCCTTGAGCTAAGAAGCTGAAAATTACCACACTATACCCCTGGGTTAAGCTCTACAAGAGCATTTAACAAAATCCCAGATGGCCGCTTTGGTAACGTCACAGTTAGGCATTTTCTTCGATTGTTTTATTTATGTGTTTTCTTCGCATAAACTGCATGATAAAATTAGTTAATAATAATCTGATGGGAAACCCACTTTTTTTCGGAGAAAACCCTCCAGAAATTTTGAGGAGAAACGATGAAAAAAACCCCACTTTTCTGGTACCCCCATGGCTGCCATTTTGAATTTATCCATGATCCTCTCCTCGGGGGTATGCAGATGGACTCAAAATGCTCACAATATGATAAACGACAAAGTCACGTAGCGTCAGCTATCAATTATTTGTCGTCCGGGAGATGGGATAAAAAAGTTTGGCAGAGGGCCCATAATCTCCCCGAAGTCTGGTTGGGTTAATAACTAAAATATTTTGAAAATTTCTTCTTTCAGCAATGCAGCTGAGCAGGGCTAATATGGATATAATTGTTGGACGTACGATGTATCAGACTGCCTATCAAATCCACCGAGTATTTCACGGAAATGAGTCCGTTCAGCACACCAACCTCTCGACAGAGAATATAGGTGGATTTTATTGGTACTTGAATCTTCTTAGCGTTTCATCCATGTGCAACAGGAATACAGAATTCCTAATGTCCGCGGACTGTTCGGCAACATCCGCTATGGCAGAAACTCTCACGCAAATGATATTACAGATGACGTGGCCACGCCTATCCCTGGTGTATCATTCTAGTTATGGTAAGCTCCTTCACGTTCCCTTTCATAATCACTTTATAATTTTCCAACTCATAGTTGATTTGTTCTGGTAAAGCTACGTACACATGTATACGATTATCCGATAACGACAATGCGGCAACGACAATACGGCAACGGCAAAAAAATCGATCATAGGAAAATGAATTGGTCCGTACACATGCATGCGTAACGATTACGACAGTGCGATAAGACTATCCGGCAATGCGATAAGATTATCCGTCTATTATTGGAATCGGTTCTGAAGCGATTTTTTGCCGTTGTCGGACATAAGTCGTGCGGTTTTATGACGTCACAGCAGCAACACACGCGCTTTTTAGGGCTTGTGGTCCATTGCGGTAAGAAATGTTCTCATGTTGCATCCGCTTTTATACTTATAGCCGTAGTCATGTGCACGCCAAAAACGCATTACCGTTGTCGTTGTCTTTGCCGTATTGTCGTTGCCGCATTGTCGTTATCGGATAATCGTATACATGTGTACGTAGCTTAATAGGGGCATGAGAGAAACAGAGATGGTACTGGAAGGCACATGGTGTCAGGAGTAGAATTGACCCCACAGATGTTATCATTGTAGTATGCTCAGTAGTTAATAAACAAGGACGAAAATAAAGACGTCATCACTTCCAATGAAGTAAAAAGAAATTAAGCAATTTAATGCTGGGTTTACTGCTAGGTCCAAATTGTGCTAACTATTTCATTGCTAGTGGGCTATGTATCGATGTATTTGATAACATTTTTTCAATATTATTTAGCGAAGCCAGCGAGTTTCCTGGTGAAGATATTGTCCAGCAAAGGCGTGAGAGTACAACAGTACGAAATAGAAGAGAAGATGGTAGGTCATCATCTACAGAAAGCACTGAACACCAGCTACTACGCTGTCGGGAAATATGGAGTGACATATGTGTTATTGGGTGACCAAGATTTTATAGAATATACCCTAGGTGAGGTGAGTGATCTCCCTTTGAAATTCGCGTGGTAGGTGGTCTACTTTTGTAGAACTACATGAAGGAGATTTGTTCTTGTAGGAAACTCTCTTGTGTTTTTATTATTCCATTTCATAACTGGTGCTGTCATTCGAAGTAGGTATTCTGGCTATTGACGCGGAGATTTTTTTATGAACGAAGACTGAATATTGAACGTTGGATCTGACGCTTATTACTTCATTTATTCTGATAAACGAGTCACCGCCATTACCGAGTGAACAGCAGAGAAGAAAAAAATGTATAAAATGAGACAAAACTCCAAAAACTGTGTGAATGAATGGTTCTGGAATATCATTTTCAAAATCACTACACACATCCTAGCTTGACAGCTGTTTACCGCCTGTCTTTATTTATGTTCATCAGAAACCATTGTTTAACTAGAAAGAGTAAAGCGAAAGAGACATTTGGATTAACAATTCTCTTATCGAATATAAACCTCACATCCAACATTCAGTAATCAGTCTTTGTTCATGAAGAATTTTCGCATCCATAATCGGCATCATACGAGACGCTATTAGCACCAAAATTCAAGTAAACGTAAACGAACAATGTATACATGTATAAACAAAAGTTATAGTTTATTGAATGACAGAACCAGGGAAATGTTTCTAATATTGACAGCATCATGTTTATATCTTAAAAATATAATTTTGTCCAAACGAAGTATTTTCTAGGGTGCATTGTTTCTCAATCATACTTTGATGATGTTCGAATGGACACCACGAGGACCTCGCATAGTTTACATCATGTTCCCGAATTCCCAAGGCCCGAGTTAAACAGATCTAGACAAAACTATGAAGCGTAGCGCCAATAATGAGACTCAACTGAGAATGTCAACTACGTTCGCATAATACCATCGGCGCGTAATATTTTGAAGATTGAAAAACTTGGAATGAAGGTACTTAACTGAATATCCTCGTCGAACCAATTCCGGCAAAAATGCTTTGTGGCGTTGATTGAATTCGTTAAAATTTGTCCCGGATCTAGCAATTGGCAATAAGCCAGTTATGCGTACATATACGCCATATGCTTGACCATATGGAATATTACTGTACAGAAATGGATAGTTACAGTTGTAGTCGTCTTCCCTCTCGTTAATTCGGTGCAAGAGTAATCCCATTTCCTCTTCATGGAGATATATGTTTAAATGTGATGTTTCGTTTGGGGTATCGGTGGTTTCCTCGTCATTCACGATGTCCACGAAGACGTTATCCGCTTTCCACTAACAGACGTAGCTCCAAACTCAAGATTTGATCAGAAAGCGTAAAATATGAGTAAATACAAACTATTTAAATTCAAGAGAGAATCAGGCAATTTTCAGCTATGCGGGAATAAGAGGATCCCATATAACTTGATGCTGAGAGGAAATTTCCCACTCGAGAGAAGGAAAAATCATCCCGACCGAGCCGTTAGGCGAGGTCGGGATGATTTTTCCTTCTCGAGAGTGGGAAATTTCATCTCAGCATCAAGTTATTTGGGATTCTTTTTCCCATATAATTTTTTTTAGCCGAAAATATTGCCAACAAAGCACAACAAAGATTTTCAGCTGACGGTTTGTTTACAATTTTACTGCGCAGTTATATACATTACGTAGGGTGAACAGGCACAAGGTTTATTACGCAGCAAGATTATTACGCAGCAAGAGAGAGTTCCCAGTTTAGAAATCATTATAAACAGTAAATTTATCGAATTTAGCAGTTGAATCAATTCAGTTCGCCTTGGCTAAGGAGTAAAAGCATTACAGTTTGACGAAAGAGTCCAGTCCACAATGTAACTCGTGACTGAAATGAACTGAACTTGAAAGTTGAAGCAGAAAGCGCGGGTTTCCAGAGTTTAATCACTCGACAGTCTAGGACGTTTTTCGCCAGTCGGAAAGTGAGGTAGGGAGAAATTGATATTTATTGTTCCACCTGAAATAGCACAACCACTAAACAAGGGACCCATGGACGAATATGTTTGGAGGTCATGGGATTCTTCACCTGCGAAACTGAGGGACGTGGCAGCGGCCGAGGCTGAACTGCATGTAGAGACACGCTGCGAGGACGATAGGCAGATGGCATCCGTTGGTGTTGGTGTATCGATAATGCCAGAAATTTCCATTTGTCGCTGCTCCGAAAGAGAAGAATAATTCAGGATAGACTGGACGTTTTTGTGGCCTGTTATCTGCATGACTTCTGTGGGAGGAACTTTACTGTTGACAAGTTTCTGTGCCACATATTTTCGCGCACTCGTGTTGGTGATTTTCTTCTGTTCCGAGAGGCCGGCTGCCGTTTTCATGGATCTCATAATGGCGGCAATTTTATTTTCGCCAACGCACTGATTTTTGTACCATACTTCATTTCCACGTGGATTTTTACATTTTGGTGCAATGTAAAACGGAGAATCTGCACTCTTGGTATATTCTGGACGTTTCTCTGCGTAAAACTTGTACAGGGTCACGGGACAGCGGTCAGACTGAGTGGAATAAATTCGAGGATTTACAGTGCGAGTGTCTCGCGGGTTTGCGCCAGTACGGGTCTTGGTCTGCCGTTCACACGAATACTCGAGAAATTCTCGACCTACAGAATCTGTCTTGAGTGTAACATCTCCCCACTGCAATTGACGATGTTCCTTCACGGCACGGAGGCCAAAATGGGTGGTGTTGTTGAGCCACAGAGTATTTAAAACGCTGTCTGGGGTACTTCGTCCGAGCTGGCCGGTTTCGTACAACTTGGAGATTTCATCGTCGGTGATCGGCTCTGACTTACACGGTTTGTTGCCCTTTCCATCCTTCTTAAGTTGGATTTGTTTGGCTTTTAGAGCCTCTCTCGTTTTTGCAAACTCAATGCTGGTAATGATGGAATACCCATATTCATTTTGTTTTAAGTATCTGTCGAAACTGGAAATGAATCCACGAAGACTGTTCGGTTCATAGTCTTCTCCATTCTGTTTCCTTACGGAGACGACAAACTGTGCCAATAATTTGCCCAGAGCGATAGGCTCAATATCCTTGATATCTCTGGTTTCACCCAATCCACATAAGTATTCAGACAGTACATTTAAGTGTGACTTCGTTTTTCGAGCCGTCTCTTTGTTTTCCTGAGCTCCAATAAAATCATTCAAGTCAACATCAACAAACCTCGTTGTTTCGGTTTGGTCATCGGTAGGCCCAGCGCTAGGTTGATCAAGTTCAATGTCGTCGATGTTCAGTGGGTCCAAGTCGTACCATGGCACGTCAATCATTTCGCCTGAATCCATCGTGACACGGAACAAAGTAAATGTTCCCAGTGGTTTGTGCCGTTTTACGAATGTTCCAACTGCCTTCTGGCTGGATTTCTTTACCCACACACTATCGCCAGGTTTCAAGAAATTCAAGTTGATGTCTCTGTCCATCGACATATTAATCCATCAATTATCGGTATTGTCATAATTGTGTAAAGCAGACGATAGTAAATGTTACTAAAAATAGGCGTAGTATATTTGACCTACAAATTTCATTCATGAAAATACGAAAGTAGTCCGGCATTACTTCTGATTGGCTAGTGCGCGTCACGCGCTGATCTCGTATACGTATATGGGATGAACTTTCCCACAGGGTGTTCTCATATGGATTTCATTGGTTATTATATGGGAATAAGAGGATCCCATATAACTTGATGCTGAGATGAAATTTCCCACTCGAGAGAAGGAAAAATCATCCCGACCGAGCCGTTAGGCGAGGTCGGGATGATTTTTCCTTCTCGAGAGGGGGAAATTTCATCTCAGCATCAAGTTATTTGGGATTCTTTTTCCCATATAATTTTTTTTAGCCGAAAATATTGCCAACAAAGCACAACAAAGATTTTCAGCTGACGGTTTGTTTACAATTTTACTGCGCAGTTATATACATCACGTAGGGTGAACAGGCACAAGGTTTATTACGCAGCAAGATTATTACGCAGCAAGAGAGAGTTCCCAGTTTAGAAATCATTATAAACAGTAAATTTATCGAATTTAGCAGTTGAATAAATTCAGTTCGCCTTGGCTAAGGAGTAAAAGCATTACAGTTTGACGAAAGAGTCAAGTCCACAATGTAACTCGTAACTGAAATGAACTGAACTTGAAAGTTGAAGCAGAAAGCGCGGGTTTCCAGAGTTTAATCACTCGACAGTCTAGGACGTTTTTCGCCAGTCGGAAAGTGAGGTAGGGAGAAATTGATATTTATTGTTCCACCTGAAATAGCACAACCACTAAACAAGGGACCCATGGATGAATATGTTTGGATGTCATGGGATTCTTCACCTGCGAAACTGAGGGACGTGGCAGCGGCCGAGGCTGAACTGCATGTAGAGACACGCTGCGAGGACGATATGGCATCCATTGGTGTTGGTGTATCGATAATGCCAGAAATTTCCATTTGTCGCTGCTCCGAAAGAGAAGAATAATTCAGGATAGACTGGACGTTTTTGTGGCCTGTTATCTGCATGACTTCTGTGGGAGGAACTTTACTGTTGACAAGTTTCTGTGCAACATATTTTCGCGCACTCGTGTTGGTGATTTTCTTCTGTTCCGGGAGGCCGGCTGCCGTTTTCATGGATCTCATAATGGCGGCAATTTTATTTTCGCCAACGCACTGATTTTTGTACCATACTTCATTTCCACGTGGATTTTTACATTTTGGTGCAATGTAAAACGGAGAATCTGCACTCTTGGTATATTCTGGACGTTTCTCTGCGTAAAACTTGTACAGGGTCACGGGACAGCGGTCAGACTGAGTGGAATAAATTCGAGGATTTACAGTGCGAGTGTCTCGCGGGTTTGCGCCAGTACGGGTCTTGGTCTGCCGTTCACACGAATACTCGAGAAATTCTCGACCTACAGAATCTGTCTTGAGTGTAACATCTCCCCACTGCAATTGACGATGTTCCTTCACGGCACGGAGGCCAAAATGGGTGGTGTTGTTGAGCCACAGAGTATTTAAAACGCTGTCTGGGGTACTTCGTCCGAGCTGGCCGGTTTCGTACAACTTGGAGATTTCATCGTCGGTGATCGGCTCTGACTTACACGGTTTGTTGCCCTTTCCATCCTTCTTAAGTTGGATTTGTTTGGCTCGTAATTTTAATAATAATAATAATAATCATTTGGCCTGAATCCATCGTGACACGGAACAAAGTAAATGTTCCCAGTGGTTTGTGCCGTTTTACGAATGTTCCAACTGCCTTCTGGCTGGATTTCTTCACCCACACACTATCGCCAGGTTTCAAGAAATTCAAGTTGATGTCTCTGTCCATCGACATATTAATCCATCAATTATCGGTATTGTCATAATTGTGTAAAGCAGACGATAGTAAATGTTACTAAAAATAGGCGTAGTATATTTGACCTACACATTTCATTCATGAAAATACGAAAGTAGTCCGGCATTACTTCTGATTGGCTAGTGCGCGTCACGCGCTGATCTCGTATACGTATATGGGATGAACTTTCCCACAGGGTGTTCTCATATGGATTTCATTGGTTATTATATGGGAAATTGGCATCGTGATGATATCGTGAAATATGTATCATTGATAATGTCGGTCGTGTGTGGTCAAGCAGTTGGTGTCATAGACGATATGAGTTTGAATTCCATCTGACCTATACGTGATTTTCTACGGGTGAATATTATACAATTATTGCATGTTATAGTTTGGACATCACGATTTGTCAGCTCGAGACAAGTGATGTACAACGAGCGCGCAGTCCCACTCTATAACATGCAATATTTGTTTTATTATACCGAATGTTTTATTTTAGTACGTACGGTAACACTAATTCTAGTTCTGTATCGGTCATAATTTTGAAACGCTCCCGTTTGCCAGCGACCTTCATAGTGGAAACAGTTTCGATGCGTCAGAGCATTCGCACTGCCAGACGACCTGAATCGATCTGTCACCATGGGTACGCTGGCCCTGAGAAACAAATGGGAGGCTACTCCTGGCTGGGCCACCAGATGTCGCCGTGGAACAAATGTCATAGTCAACGTTGTGTCGTGGTACATGACATTTACTCAACGGTAAGGCAAGATATGACTGCATCATCACTGAACATTACGATTTGTAGAATGACACGTGACAGGCTGTCAACCAATAAAAACATTACGAATTTACATGAGGTAAAATAATATAAGTTATATCAATCTTTTGCGTGGGTATACAGGCGGATATTTCGTCAAGAAGATTAATATGTATCTTCGAGACGAAATACCAGCCTGCATACCCACAAAAAGACAGATATAACGAATTTATCGAATTGAAAAGCTCATTTCTGTGTATTTTGATATGACATATTCACTATCTCAAATGAAAAGCATACCCAAGGTTGAACAATGTGTGAAAACATTGCCACTGCATACGTTCGGGGTATCTACGGTGGGATAGCGTTGATTCCTTTTACCCACATGTGTTGCACGCACTTCCTTGACAGCATTGCGCGCTCTTTCTTGGCAGCGTTGTTATAGGAGTATTCAACACCTTTAATCGATATGCTGTGTCCAGCTGTGCCCTTGAACTGAAGTCTTGTGCACTGGAGAATTAAGCAATCAAAACAGTACAGTTTTCTCTGAAATGTGAACATTGCATTGCTGATATCATGTCGGAAGATATAACATGAATAATTGAAAGCGAAATAATAGAAGATAACTGTTAAAAATCTGTACGGCGTTATTATACATTTTCAGCTGAATGAATTCGACAAGAAACACGACAATCTTACAGTGATGGGCCTAACCTCAAAATGGATAATCTGGGGGAAAGGATTAGACTCCGGAAGAATTCTTTCCGCGCTGCATAATATCAATAATGTGGCTGTATTGCAACAAACCACATGTGACCAGGACATTTATATGTCTATTCCTAAAACAGTGAGTATTTATATTTATATGTTTCACGGGGACAAACGTTTATAGACCAGATCATACATGATGCTGTGGGTTCTTGTGCCAGTAGTGATTTCTTGTTCACGCTGGAAAGGATCACTTTAACCATTATTGGGCAACAAGAGGTGATTTGTTTACTCTCTATTTTCTATATACCCGATATTATACATGTAAATCACCCTGGGTAATGAGTATATCATCTGATGAATTGATATTTGCTATTGATTCTTCGAAAAAAAAAATTACTAGCATGAAGTTTCAAACGTATTGAGACAGACAAGTTCAGTGGCTCCTGTCAGACGATAATAGTAATCAAATACAAGCGTAACGTCATATTGTTCGGATCGTCAAATCCGTATCACAGCCAATTATTCAGTTCCAATTTATTCGTTTTGGTATCATCTGTGGACGCTCAGTTCATATGATCTGATATCCGTAGGTTTCATCAAATACATGTATTTGATATTATTTGCAGGAATTGCCAGGGGAAATTTTCAAAGATTTAGAGAATACTCTACTCCAAGCCAATCCGGAAACGCTGTGTAATCTACCGACAATGCGACGCCGAAGTCTATCTAATCTATTTACTTCGCTTCAGGTATGTAATCGTAATAGAGTTATAATCGAGAAACCAATAGAATGAACAGTGCTATTGGATATTACTGTGACTTATTAAAGGGTCATCCGTAGGGACCGAATACCCTCAATAATATACACGTTATTCGGATGTGCGTAGCCAAAACACCTGAAGCTTGGAACATGGATAATATTGACAATCACTTTCGCCAAAAATAGCTCCTTGGTAGCTAGTGGTTAGCAACTCAAAGGCCTAGCAAAATAGTATTTTCATATATTTCATATATGTTCGGCATTGTGGTTGAGGTCAGTGGTCACAACTGCGTACTCTTATTCAAACTAACCGACAGGGTGATTCACATACTTTCTGTCTTTTCGTCTAAATTATAGAGTAACAACTAGGCCTACATGTTGGTATTTAAACAGCCTTCACTTGTTCGAACACCCGAGCAAATGTGTCCACCGGTGGCCGCTTCATCTTCAGAAGGGTCACAACACGCGTAGCTCATAATAATGACTGGTTTCTTTGCTGAAAGCGTTTAAGCTCTAAAGTAGATATATATGCATATGGCGTATGCAGTATTAATGATGGTGTGGATATATCCACCAAACTTGATGATAGGGATAGTATTCTCTGAACATACGGAAAGCTTATCAGTATATATATACAAAGTAAAATATGTACAGTCGTTTTTTGTCGCTTAATTTAGCATGTAGTACATGCGTCGCATGATAGCATATGCCAGATCGTGTGAAAGAAGTCTGGAACGAATGGGTTTCGGTGTAGTTGACTAGTAAACTACTATTAAACGTGTGATTTAATTTGTAATCGTCAGGTCTAAACACTGACGGATAGCACTAGGCTCGGGGAATAAACACACCATATGTGAGGTGATTAACCCGCGTGAACGATCATCATTAATCAGTGAATTTCAAGAAAATTGAAATTCAAACCGTTAATTGAGAATACACGAGACAAAATGTTCTATTAGGGTATTTGAATTGGTTGATCATCTGAACATGGATGGGAAGTGGTTTCAACTAACACACGGATGCAGCATGGATCTGGTCCAAGAAAAAACATATTTCTTGTTATTTGTTTATTAACCTGCAGTGGACAGGTGGAAATGCTTATTTCTAGGATAAAGTTTGTCAAATATGGCAGTACTAAAAATACTTCAAACAGCTGAAATATCCCAAACTTAAAAGTTATTTGAGCGTCATGAGCGACTCCAATGTATAAAGAATTTACTCAGTGACACAAATTACACACGAATTTTCTCATTGGTAATCTTTCGAACCGTTTATAATTCTTTCTCCACTGTATAATTCCAATTTACAATATGTAATTCCATTGCATTCATTGGGGGCATTTTTTTGAAAATTTCGGCACACTTCAAGTTGATTTTGATCAATTTTACAGAAGACCTTATCGTGCAACACTTGCTTGCATAATCCTGAGTTCCATTTGATGACGGCGATGTGGACCACACATGGAAGACGCCTACAATACGCCTCAAAAGTCACATCTGAAAATGGCGTGAATGTAACAGACGCCATTGTCTTCCCGAACACTCAATATGGATTTAATAAAATGATGCTCAGGGTGGGGATCCTTGCAGTGAGTACTACCATTATCATATCTGCGATTGGCATTCATTCCATGTACGATAAAGACATTCCAAAACTATTATGATTATTCCTGAATCTTGAATATTCCGGCCAAGTCCACACAATATATTTTCGGCGATGATAGCCTAAAATTCAGGACAATCCCTGCATTTTAAAGCGCATATCGTCGAATTCAGTGCATATTTCTTATATTCCATGTTAATTTTTCTCCCCGACATTGAGCTGTGGATTTGAAGCCTGACATTCTGGGGGAAAACCCCTTGGAATTAGGGAATTTCCGTGGATAACTTTTTGAGTGTATTAGCGATGCAGTTTAAAGAGTGAACTCTTATCGAATATCAGTCTTCATGTGTAAAGTTTATATAGCCGTACATACCATAGACGTGCAGGTGGAATAGTTTACATATGGAGTAGGAGCGGGTGGTATGTAGATTTCTTAGTCTCAGAACTCCTAACCTTCTTTTCCATAAAAAGTTAACCAAGCTGTGTTTGTTGATGGCGAGACACAAGGATCCATCCTTGCATCATTTGTTCTGTGTTTACTCCGGCATACTTTACTAATGAATATCTGATTCAGTTGTAATCTAGTAAGATAGATTTCTATAATTCATTCGAATTTAGATTACGGTGATGATAACTTCTCGCCTTTGCGATCATGAGACTTGATATATTTAATTTCAGTGGGATCCGTTCGTCACGAAGAAGATGGTGAATGGGACATTAGAGTATTCAGGACTGTGTATTGATCTCCTTCTGGAGTTTGCCAAAAACATGAACGTCAGGTAAATGTTTGTGACATGATCTGTTCCCTGGGTAGCCCTGAGGATCTAGGGGAGTAAAAGTTGATTGACTAGCGAGCACGAATACAGCGAATTGAATACGAACTTGCATTCAGTACATACTCCCTCGTTTGGGTAGTTTTTTTTACAATCTGGCGGTCACATAGTTCATCATTTTCCAACAGATGACTTGATAGGGCTATTACATCACGGCTGAACTATTTGTATCTAAAACCGCTCAAGCCGGTGCCAAGGGTCATGTGGTCGTGCCATTTCAATATTTCCGCATAAACAGCTACAATCAAAGCGTGGCTGGAATACAAATTATCACAGGGATCACTTTTGGTTCTTGTGGCGTTTTAGAAATATGCCGTCAGCATATTTATCTGTGGGGTCATATCACTTCTTGTCAGTACGCCGTCATCGTTTTTCACTACCCTTTTAATGTTGCGTTTAATTAATACCTGCAGTAGTGAATGTAGTATAATATAAGCTACGTTCGTTTGCTTTTGGAAAGCATATTATCTTAGGAACTTTGTTCCCCATAGCAATGGGTTCATAGGAGTTCCTTCGGAATTCAGTTGTTGAATATGTGCCAACCAAAGTGTGTATGTGCATGTGTAATCAATGACAACAAATTGTTACTTAAACTATTATCTGAAATGAAATTTCAGGTAACCTGTTGCAAGATTTATTATTTTCAATCGATTTGTGCTGGATATCCTAATAACTGGTACTAATTAACAAACTAGAGGAGCATATCCAGTACTGCGATAACCATCCTACACGCTTAAAACTAAAGTGTTGTAAAGTGGTGAAATAACACTTTAAGTGTGTCTACAGGGACTGCACTTTAAAGTGCTGTCCCTGTGGACACACTTAAAGGGTTATTGCAACACTTTACGAGTAGGTTTCGACACTTAGTTTTAAGCGTGTACAACCTTTTTTGACGTTAATGCAAAGAAAGTAGTGTCGACGGTTTTTCAATTACTTGAGTACAGTCATGACCATGACAGTTGGATGTTTCACTGGTTATTTTCTGATAAAACAACATAATGTCACTTTGAATGGACCACTGGACTGTCCATCTTGTCTATTAGCGAGGCATATTACTATATATGCCTGCCCATTTAAACCTTTAATAATATATAAATACAATTTTAACAAAAAATGTTAAACAACACAATTATTTGTGGGTCTCGTTCCATACCAGTAATATTTATTTCAGTTTTTTACCTAACGATAAATATTAGTTTCCAGATTGTTGAGCCAGAGGACCAGGAATGGGGTAGAATACTTGATGGTAACTGGACTGGTCTGATTGGACAACTCGCTAAAAGGGTGAGTTAAATTCAAAGCGTCTCTGATTATACATGTAAATCTGTATTGGAACTCGACTGGTTAAAGTCAATGGATAATAACGTTTTGTTTCGTCATTGATGTGAACGGGTGTGAGATACACGCTCTCTCTTAATCCAGTATTGCCAGAATCTCTCAATGGAACCTGTTGGGATTATTTTTGTCAGACCAATCCACCCAGAACACGAGGGTACGGACACGTCTGCTTATTTTAGTTATTCGGTATATAAATTGCGTTGTTTAGGCTATCGGGTTGTTTTGAAAATTCTGAAAAGAGTTTATGTAACTGGAAGCATAAATTGCCATGCACATCCTTGTGATAATAGTGTTGTGTGTTTTCTTCATGCCAACCATTACAGGTACGGCCGTACAGTGTTTCACCATACACGCGATTTCCTTTGAGCGCGCCCCATTTTCTATTCTACTCAGAAGCATGCGTAGGCTTACCAGTTTTGTTTAGCCATTGATGTGAATTTGACTACTTCTGTTTCTTTAATCATCGACCATTCTCTCCTTACATACAGGAAGTTGATATTATGGTGGCTCCACTCGCGATTCAGACTGAGAGAGAAGAGGTGATGGACTTTATAACACCATATTTTCACGACTATTCTGTGATCATGATGAAAAAACCGGACGAAAGCAAGACGAAATGGAGAAAGCTCATAGACCCATTCCATTGGATTGTTATCTTATTAATTTTCCTCAGTCTACCTTTCGCCACGTGTTTTCTCACATTTTGTGAGAGAGTTTCTCCGTGTTATTCTGACTTCAAATATCGTCGGAAATATCCTGGACTGCATCATTTTGACGACTGTTTCTGGTACCTGTTGGGGGCCCTACTTACGCAAGGTACTTCCTCTGTCAAAATGTATATTTGTTTATGCCATTCCCTGAATGGGCCCCACTAACGCAAGGTACTTCCTCTGTCAAAATGTATATTTTTTTATACTAATCCCTGAATGTGTACACGTCTTATATGGGACATTCGTAATATCCGTATCACCTGGAGATAGCCATGGAGTAATCCTTAACCTCATCCGGTCTGGGCCTTTCAAAGGTGTTCCGTCGCCTGGCGGGTTTGGGTGGGAGAGGGGTTCATTCTGTCCCTCGCTCTACTTATGTTATTCTCGTTACTCTTGAGACTAGGAACCTGAAACTGTTAACATTAAATGTTTGAATGCAAGCGTCTAGTCCATTATTCAATATTCAGACGTCATCCAATAAAGATTGTCAGTGTCTATAATCCACAGACATATTTCGTTGGAAACATTAGCACCAAATTAGAAAAAACAATCATAGTATACAAAGACATACATGTAGGCTAGTATAGTATAGTGTAGTATAGTATAGTGTCGCCCAATAGTGAAGCCGTCAAATGTTTCTAATAGTGCCAGCAAATACGATGTTTCTGTTGTCCTGTCATGAGCAATGGTATTTTCAAACGAGCCGCTTTCCTTCTAGGTGGGGTGTATCTACCGAAGTCTCAGTCGAGTAGAACAATTGTGAGTTTCTGGTGGTTATTTTCCACTATTGTTGTGGCGACATACAGCGGAAACCTCATAGCCTCCCTGACAGTCACCCAAGACATCGTCCCCTTCAAGAGCATTGACGAGATGGTTTCCCAATCCACCTACAGGTGGGGGACCACCAACGGAACACTCTTGAATATGTTGTTGTCGGTAGGAACTGAGAAATTATTCAATTATTTGGATATCTTTCGGAAGTTAACTAATACTGGTGCTGCATTAGTATGTGTGTTTCATCCTCAATGGACATGGACACTTAATTTTTTGTCTTATCAAATGTAGCATTTCTTATGGTAAAGTTCGTGATCTTCTTAATATCCGTGCCTTCGACGAATGACTTGTTCATTTTGGAAACAACTTTTGTTATCGGCAGTCACTTAAAAATATACCTACAAAGATAATAGATGACTGAAAACTGCGTCTTTATTTGGAAGTATCTATGCTAATAATCTGACGAGGGAAGCATATATTTCAGACCTCTAAAGATCCAGGTTACCGACAGATATGGGAAGGAATCAAGAGATTTGAAGCAGAAGACCCGGATGTTCTTAATCCCAATCATGCCATACAAATAGCAAAAGTCAAGGGAGGAAATTATGCTTATTTGAACGACGCCTCATCGATGAACATTGAAATGAAGAACGACTGCACACTCGCTGTAGCAGATGAGCAATTCTTGCCACTTCAGTATGCTGTAGGACTGCAGCAAGATTCGCCCTACAAAGACATGTTTACAGAACAGTAAGTTCATTTCTTTGTGGCTTATATTGGATTGTTAAAATGTGTTCTTTTGTAACCGGTTGCATTGTTTAATGCAATACCTGTTACAGGCTTTACGCTGTGAAGGAGTTACACCAAAATGAATAAAACGACTGAAATCAATCCATATAACTCAATCATTATATAAGACTATATATATATATTCTTAAACATATCAGAATATATTAATATATATATATATATATATATATATATAATTCTGATATATTTTTTAATATGATAAAAAAATCGAAATTTCCGATAACCCGACAGTTATTACGATTTTTGAGTTCAAACTAGCCAGTATCTGATCAGCAATACAGTTGGAAAGTTTAGTGATCAGTCATGAGACCAACGTACAGACGTCTTGTCTGTATTAAAGTATGCTGTGAACGTTACTAATAATAACGTTTAGCTATCAATCAGTGAAGTTCTACCTTATCCACAAGATGTCGCAATCTGAAGAGCTCAAATTGGTGCTACAATAATTAACATTTTCGACGATACTGTATGTCATAAATAACCGGGGCAAGTGTTCCCTTACAGGCTTGGAATAGTTAATTATTATTGTCTATTAACTTTCATCACATAACCTTATCAGGTCATAAGCCGGCCAAATAACAGTGATTACCTATGGGCAACGGATGTAAAGAACCATAAATACATGTGACATTTGTTCATGAACTATGAATCAACCTTCATGCTTTGACTTTGCTACTGGCACTAAGAAAATATGTACGTTGAAACCTGTGAATACCGACACCGGGGTAAACTTAACCTATAAATACCGACACTATACTTAAATCTAAAGTATTTGAACCTTGATAAACCTTGATATACCTGTCAAGACCGACACTATAAGCTGATACCAAGCATGGTCGGTAAACACAGATTACACAATAACCAGTAATAACACCACTACATGTAATTCTTCTACACCAAATGTGAGAACTAATGCTAATGGATCTTGCTACTCTCTGGGAAAACCCCTATAGGAAAACAATTATGATAATATAAGTTTATAGGGAGAAAATATTAGAAATATCCCGTCCGTTTCGGTATTTCAGATATCCACATAGATATCCGTAGCGGATATACATTAATACAACTCAACATATGAGTATGTTTGTTCTTTTATCTTCCTTCTAGAATGATGGCTATTGGAGAAAGCGGTCTTCTGGAAATCTGGAAGCGAAAATGGTTTCCTCGGAACAGTTCTTGTGTTGGGTTGTTGATTCGTCAATCAAAACCTATGTCCTTAGCCGATGTCCAGAGCGCTTACTTTCTCCTCATGATTGGAATTGTGGTTGCAGCTCTCGTTGTGGTTTACGAGTTTTGCCGCACATGCTCGAAAAGACGCTGATGTTTTGATTGTTTCTTTCTACATCGATAGACATAACAGAATAACCTACACAAAGATACTGACCAACCCTTTTAGTTTCAAATATATACTACGGCATGATGCTCAAACCGTGACAAAGTTCTCTTTACGCTTCTGATTATTCCAGTTCAATCATAGCTATTAAACTGTTACGGTACGCCAAAAGCTGCGATAGAGACCACTGGTGGCAACTGGGACCATTTGTATAAAGAGTATGACGACTGTGTCATAGTCATTGGCGATGTTCCTCAAGTAAGTAGTCCTAATGAATTTTAAAAAGTTTCTCTGGACAACCTTAGTCATAGGAATATTTGAAGAACGACTACAACAGTGCATTCAACATTAATAACGGAATTGTCACTTGTCCGGAATTATGAGTCACTGGGTAGATTATATTGTGCTCCGATTATGGTCGACTTGAAATCCAGAAAGCTTGCCTTCTTTGTTTCCGCTAATTATGTCTCCCCCAACATCTAGTGTTTGTGCTGTCTGTCTGTCTGTCCGTCCGTCCCCTTTTCTTGTCTGCAAGATATCTCGAGAACTATTGGACGGAATTTCACCAAACTTGGATGGAAGCTTCATTGGGATGACCCCCTCAATTGATTAGGTTTTGGTGTGGTGTGTAAGTGCGTTCGTCCGTGTCCGGTGTCCGTCTGTCTGTCCGTCCGTCCCCTTTTCTTGTCTGCAAGATATCTCGAGAACTACTGGACAGAATTTCACCAAACTTGGATGGAAGCTTCATTGGGATGGACCCCTCATTTGATTAGGTTTTGGTGTGTGTGCCTGCGTTCGTCCGTGTCCGTCTGTCTGTCTCTGTCCGTCCGTCCCCTTTCTTGTCTGTAAGGTATGTCGAGAACTATTGGACGGAATATCACCAAACTTGGATGGAAGCTTCATTGGGATGACCCCCTCAATAACGGTTTTGGTGTGGTGTGTAAGTGCGTTCGTCCGTGTCCGGTGTCCGTCTGTCTGTCCGTCCCCTTTTCCTGCCTGCAAGATATCTCGCGAACTACTGGACGGAATTTCACCAATCTTGGATGGAAGCTTCATTGGGATGGCCCCCTCATTTGATTAGGTTTTGGTGTGTGTGCGTGCGTTCATCCGTGTCCGGTATCCGTCTGTCTATCTGTCCGTCCCCTTTTCTTGTCTGCAAGATATTTCAAGAACTACCTGACGGAATTTCACCAAACTTTGATGGAAGCTTCAATGGGATGACCCCCACATTTGATTAGGTTTTGGTGTGTGTGCGTGAATTCATCCGTGTCCGGTGTCCGTCCGTCCGTCCATCTACTTGTACATGTATATACAGGCCTTGTCTGCAAGATATCTTGAGAACTACTGGATAGAATTTCATCTAACTTGGATGGAAGTTTCACAGGGATGGCCCCCTCATCCGTTTAGTTTTGGTGTGTGTACGGCCGCCCGTCCATGTCCGGCGTCCATCCGTCCTTCATTCTACTTGTACATGTATATACTGGCTTTGTCTGCAAGATATCTGAAGAACTTCTGGACATAAGTTCACCAAACTTGGGTGGAAGCTTCATTGGGACAGCCTCCTCATCTGATTAGGTTTTAGTGTGTGTGCGTCCATTCGTCCGTGTATGGTGTCCGTCTGTCCGTCTAATTGTACATGTATATACAGGCCATGTCTGTAAGATATCTGGAGAACTATTGGATGGAATTTCACCAAACTTGGATGGAGGCTTCATTGGGATAGCCCCCTCATCTGATTAGGTTTTGGTGTGTGCATGCTTTCATCCATGTCCAGTTTCTGTCCGTTCGTCCGTCCATCTAATTGTACATGTATATACAGGCCTTCTTTGCAAGGTATCCGGAGAACTACTGGACAGAAGTTCACCAAACTTGGATGGAAGCTTCATTGGGATAGCCCTCTCATCTGATTAGGTTTTGGTGTGTGTGCGTGCGTTCATCCGTGTCTGTTGTCCACCCACCCATATACTTGTACATGCATATACAGACCTTTTCTGCAAGATATCTGGAGAACTGCTGTACCTAATTTTTCCAAACTTGGATGGAAGTTTCACTGGGATAGCCCCCACATCTGATTAGGTTTTGTGCGAGCATTCCTCAGTGTCTGGTGTCCGACCGTCCATCTACTTGTACATGTAGATAGAGCCTTGTATGTAAGAAATCTGGAAACTACTGGACGGAATTTCACCACACATGTACTCGGACATTCTCCCAACGTCAGAGTTTGTAACCGTCGGTAAACAATCTCTGACTGCACTCATATACAAATGCTTGGCGCGCAGCCACAATGCATCTTTTCAACTAAGCCAATGAGACAGCGTGTTACATTTTCCGGCTGACTACATCATTACAGCTGGTCACCGTGTGGAGACGGGCGGTCATATTGTAAACAACATTCGACATGTGAACATTCTGATTATGTCTCCCATTTTTGTTCACTCCATATCTTGGAAACTACTGAAGGCAGATGCATGAAACTTCTATACAGTACAGCATGTATATTATAGGTGTGCCTCTTGTATGTTTTGCATCTTTTCTATATTGTGATCAGTTTCGAAATAATTGATGCTTCACAATTACATGTGTTTCACATTGGTTGGATGCTGTAGGTGTTGGCAAGTCACTCATTGCTATACAAATCCTGACTCACTGGGCTACTACAACAATGAAAATCGCCTCTTTGCAATTAATATTTTTAGATGCGCAGCTTTGTTTAGGACACTTATTGCTACATTCATTTTATAGTACTTTCCCTTAAATAATGTGCCCACTCAAGGCAAGGTGGGAGGTTGGAGGAGACATGTTTTTGCTTAAAAAAACAACCAACACAGGCTTCATGCCGGAGCGGCAACCCAAGAGTAAAAGCGGAACGTCTAGTATTTACAGTACACATGCTCTGTAAACATGGAGCAGGAAACACAGATTTAATTATCGTCGAAGATCCATTTCATTTGAATTATTAAAATTTCCCTGGAACATTTCCTCTCATCAACTGATTTACACGGAAGATCAATCACATTCGATGCTTATTATAAAATCACTTTGAAGACATTACCGGGTACTAGCCAAGAACTGAAGCAGGTAGAAATCTCCGGTGAGATGATAACGTTTTCCCTTTTAGAATAATTACCTGTCTAGCGTATCAAATCCCATAAACATGGATGATATATTATTCATGTCGTACAGACAACCAGTAAATCCATTACCAGTGTGATCATAGCTGTGCATCATCTCTCACTGTATCCAGGAGATTGTTCTGCAGATAGCGCCGTTTTACTGTAATGAAGCGAAATTTGGAAAATGTGGCATGCCATTCACATGTTTAAGTAGATTAATTGATCTCCACATGAGAACTGTGGATGAGGACAAGGGACTCTTTGAAAGTTTGTCTCACCTTCACAGGAAAAAGAGAGCAACGCTTGCCTTCACCCCTGCCCTAATTGACATTTGTGAGCGAACCAACAACGAAATTGAAACAATAGCCACCATGTATGGTTTAAGTTAGGTTTGAATCATCACTGTTCCGTTGGATGTATGTCGTATGGTCTTGTCTTAACATACGATGGGCACAGTATCGCTAGATAGATCTCTATTCTATAAAGACTATACATTGAACATACACGTATCGTATAAGGACGATTTGTCCGACTGATATCTATAGCGTATTACAATGTTTCTTTTATTTTTTGTACATTTTCCTTCGTTGATATAACGTAAAATAAATTCCAATGAACTGAATTGAGGATGTCCGCTGGTGATTTTTGGCTTTGGTGACCATTTGGTCGGTTTTTCCTATTGGGTTATCTCCCTATCCTAGGTTAAGAGATAGAGATTTTCTTTGAAAGCCTTCTAGCTTCTAGGGTCATTCCCTATGTTTTCTGGGCTATCAAATAACGCCTGGGTCAGTCAACTTAATGTTGCCTACAGCTGAAAATGCACACCAACCTATATTTTCCCCTTTGTTTTTCCTCATATTACACAATTATGAATGCAACAACACACATTATTCCAAAAGGTTATTACTTTGATTTACCAGCAGCGGACATCCTTAAATTATTGTCATGTTAGAATATAAACGTACCTACGTGTGTGAGTGAATAATTGCATACACAAGCATTGTCAGAAGGATATGGCCACTCTGACATTCTATTTTGTTGTACAGACATAGCCGACCATATTTTGTATGGTCAGATACCCTGAGACCATCTTTCTCATAGTCGCTCTGACCACATCTGTCATCATCCAGCTGGATATGGTCGGTCACGTCTGTACAATAAAACAGTGACCATATCCCTCTGACAATGTGCACCCCATGTATAACCGTACACCACTCGTTTATCCTAGTATACATGTACCCACAGCATAATCGCATATATAAGTAGACTCGTATTTTAAGCAAGTAGAAGACGTTCATTTCTAGAGGTTGAATATTGTTTTTAAATTTCCGTATTTATTGATCAGGTTAAGAGAAGATGATCAATAAGAAACAAATGGTGATCACCATACTCGTGAAAAAATTGATCAGCCAAATGTATATGTATCACTTAAAAGCCACATCACCGAATACATAGAGAGATTCGATTTTTCCTAGCTATTAAATCAAACTTTCGGAGGTCAAATTATCTCATTTTTCTATATAATACTAAACATATATAGTTTTTGTGAAATATATAATAGAAACAGTGGGACACCATGATTTCTTAGAAAATATTAGTGGTATAAAAGATAAACTGAGCCTTTTCAGTTCTATGTGCAGGAGGGGGTGGCGGCGGATATTATTGGAGGTTCATTTATTAGCCATTTACAAGTTTCAGTTTTGTTGAAAGCGAATGAGTTAATTTTGGGAAATTTCAGAAGCATAGTCTTCAACCTCAGAAGCACTTTGCAGCCTTCAATAATTGAATCTAAATGCCAGCTTTTTTGGTGAGGCTTATACAACTGGATACGTTAGTTAGATACAACACATCATCAATCGTTAGAATCTTGGTATGTGCTTTAGAATAGGTTAACCAGAAGACTATACTGTGAAGTCATGTGACTCTGTATGTCGTCACCTCTTCCTACTTCCCTTAGATACGTTGTAATTATCATACTACCGTACCACAAGTAATATGCATACATGGTTCTGTTGTGTCTGTTGTTGATTTTTATCCTATTTTGAGACGTCCGGGTTCTTTTATTAGGACATTCTACCTGTTTTGAAAGTTCTACAAATCAAGAAAATAAACGTCCTCTACTCCCTTAACGTATCATTTTTGTTCAGGAGCACATACAGGAGTGCAATATCCCAGAATCTTTTAAACGCAGTATTTTGTTATCTGAATGTTAGCATTTTTACTGAAATTCACTATTATGCAAATAATATAAGTTGTATGTAATATCTGTAAAGCTTTTGTTTTCTCTTATTGTCATTTTGAACTCGACTTCCATGAAAAGAGGTTTGTAACTACTGGAGTTTATCGAGCTTTTAAACACAGATTATCTATATATCTATCTACAAAAATAATTTTCATATCGTTTTAATGAGCAGACAGGACCAATGTATAACATCATGAAAGGAATACGGTATTACATTGTGATATGAACGCATATATATTTCAATAATACTGTATGTACCCTTACCGAAATCTGCAGGTTGCGGCAAGATTGCAGAAAGTTTGCGGCAAGCTTGCCGCAATCTGAGCAGTGTGCCAGAACTGTTGGGAAGAGTATGCCGTTAGCGGCAGTCCCAATTGGTGAATCCACCGTATGCTGGCACTGGCAAACAGTATGCGGAGAGTATACAAGAAGAAGATAAAAGTATGCCGCTAGCGGCGCACAGTGTGCAGACGGTGTGCCAGAAACAAACTGTGTGCCCCTAGCGGCGCACAGTGCACCGCTAGCGGCAAACAGTACGCCGAGAGTGTGCCAGAATCAGAGTATGCCGCTACCGGCACACTCTGTATGGAATGGGCTGCACTGAAGATTTGCCAGCTGTTATTAGTTAACCCAGTTAACTTTTGACCCTTACTTGTCAATCTGGATAGGAAACTTTCCAAACTTTACTAGTGTAGGAATACATCAAAAAAGGAACTATACAAAATTGGTGTACCACACTGTAACATATAGTTGAAGTTACAGTTATTAGGGGAATGTTCTCAGAATGAACAATAATTCTGAGACAAAATTTCATTGTAGAATTCTAATGTACATAGTACTAACCTTTCCTATCATTGGACTACTTTTGGTGCGCTTGAATACATATGTAATTTGGTTCAGGACTTTCAAATCTGGCAGTTGGTGAGAATGGTGGGAGAACATGTTGCAACCATGATGAATTGTTTCTGATAACTTAAGCTTCCTGCACAATACAATTTTCTGCCTTGTTGATCATACATGACACTGATTTGTGTGATAAGTCTGTTTGAATACAAAGCAACAGTTTGATTATGGTTCAGGCCAGTCCAGTAATTTTGTAGACAAGTTGTAGTTTTTTCTGCCATGTTGATCATTGTGTTCTTTCATTCATTCATTTCCACTGCATGACAGATCTTATGTACAACAGTTTGAGTAGGGTAAGTTGTACCTTTCATGTGGAGGTCAGGATGATGTCATTCTGATCACCACCATGACAATATTTATAAGCCCAGAAGTTATTGGAAGAGTGCGCCGAAAGGCTGCCCCGAAGAGTGCGCTGAAAGGCTGCCGGAAGAGTGTGCCAGAAGGCTGCCGGAAGACTGCACCAGAAGATTGTCGGAAGAGTGCGCCGGAAGGCTGCTGAAATATATAATTAGTTTACGGCAAGGTTGCCGCAATCTGTATAGTATGCCAGAAAGCTCATTTGCATGTGAAAAACTCTGTTGCCGCAAACTCCCCGGCACACTGTGCGCGGTGTGTGCCAGAAGAATATTATTTCGACAAGGGTATACAAACACACAATAAAGAACTTCCACTTTTGTTCAAGTTAATCAATGGACAATGCTGTCTGACCTCGAAGGCACCGGGCGGTTCCAGGACGGGTTGTCAATCCGGACGCTGTGCTATCTCTGTAACACAGAGTATATTTTTAATCGATGATAATTGGTATATTTTCGACCTGTAGTTGCCAAAAGTATAATAAATTTAAGCGTATTAACCCGTTCTTGGAATAGTAGGAATATTTGATCCATATTATCATATTTACACCAGTTATCAATTGTTGAAAAACTTGCTTCATGTTATAAACATAGGAGAGAGATCAGTAGAACGAACCGAAGATACCGCGGTGACCCACGTGCTGTTCTCCTGTCGCCGCCACCGGGACAAGACAGCATTGTCCAATGACTAATGTGGAAAGAGTGGACTGAGAGGCGGCTCTGCTTTATCATACTGTATATCATACCCGATCTGAACAATGTGACTCTGTCAGTATGTCGGCACCTCTTCCCACTTTCCTTATATGTGTTGTAATACAGCAGTACATGCAGTTCTTCAGAATGGATTCTCCGTCGACTGAGTTACTGCACCAGCTGATACAATGGTCATAGTCAGTAATGTTAATAAGGAATCTCATAGAATCCGAGATCATCCAATCGTGACCAAATCGACGAGGCACTGCTTGGTTTGGTTGGCGATGGGTTTCATTGATAAGGAATATTGTATATTCTGCGAAAACAAATTGAAAGAGGTCCTGCATGCTCATCACAGTCTATTTGTTTGCAGATATAAACATGAATTTATCGTAATACAAGGCTGGCAGGTTTATCGATTGCCCGATTGTCTTGATTGCTTTATGTATATGTCGGATAGACCAGCTACAGCCTAATTTTCTTTGTATATTTTTTTCTCAGACAGTAAAAAAGTTTATATATACGGTAAGCGTCAGTTCCGACATTCAATATTCATCCGTCGTACATAAAAGAATTTCCGCGTCAGAAATCGAAAGACCTATTCGTATGACATCTACTATTAACACACAAGTGTGTGTCAAATAAAAATAATAAAAATACGGTGAACATTTTCCAATGATGTCAGCAAGACATTCTTTACATAAAATCATATGCACTGACAATTCTTCTTAAATGAATAATAAGTCGTTTTTATCCATTTAACACAATTAAAACACACGTGATATCCAAACGAGCCCCTAGCCCCCGGTTAAGCAGAATTAGACAAATTACGAAACGTAGCGCCAGAGATCTTGCCGCTACGATATATTTTGACGTTAGTGTACGAGAGTTATCACAGAATTTGAGAAACTTTGAACAGAGGAGTTTGGTAGTATGGCCTTGTTCGACAAGTCTCTGCAGCAATACTATGTGGCGTTGATTAATATCGTCACAGCAAATGCTACCGGATGAGCTATGTACATGTATATGCCTTATGCAGGTCCTAGACGAATATTGCCATCCAGAAATGGGTAGTTAAATATGTCAAAATTGAAACCATCTCTCTTGTCGTAGAGTCGACGTGAGAGAAATACCTTTACAAGAATGATCAGGGTTAAGTCCAGATATGATGTACCATCTGAGCTATCAGTAGCTTCACTCAATTCCAGTGAAGGGGGTATATGTCCTTCACAGTGTCCAGTGCTAGGGATACTTAGCAGATTCCCAGAGGAGTGGCCGTGAGTCTCGAGTCCACAATCGACGTTTTTCGTGTACGACCTTATATTTATTAGCACCAAAGTGCAACGAGGCATGAAATAAAGTCACAGATAAACACAAATTCGTTTTTTGCAAAGAGACGCACGGTGAAACGTTTTCAAATAATGCCTGCAAGGCAGCATGACTTTTCTATCCTCATATTATCTCATTTAAAGTCTAATTGTGACTGGTCAGACATTATCAAACCGTGATTGAGGTGTACTGTTTATTATGACAGGGGAATAAATTTCGAAGATACATATCTCAATTTAACTATGCCTGATGATAGTCCGATTCTTTCCCTGTGAATGACGGTATGACATGTATTATTATACATGTTGGATTATACGCCCATAGTTGTGCACACCCATTTTACGCTCTCTTACTGGTTGCTGGGAGTACTTCTTGCAACGGGACGATGTATTTGAACCAGTCCCACACATTAAGCCGTTTCGCTTGATTGCCTGGTACGATATTTCCGCGAATTACGAACATCGTTACATGCTGCAGTGGCCTTCAGAAATAAGATTAGAGACCTATTTCGTATGACAGTTAGCACCAATTCCAAATGTGTATGAAATAAAAACACAAGATTGTTTCCTACAAGAGAGAAGCGGTAAACGGTTTCAATGATTTCAGCAAAACATGATGTTCTATACGTAAAATCCTCAACACTGGTCATTATTCTTTATCCAAATGAATGCCAAGTCGGTTCCAGAATATGTATCTCAGTCACGCTTTGATTGCGTCTGTTCATTTGAACAGCAAGTGAAATTCATACGGCTCCTAGCCCCGAAACGTAGTTACGAAACGTAGCGCCAGAGGTCTTGCACGCTACGATCGTATTTTGCCGTCAGTGACGATATTTATCACAGAATTGGAGAAACTTTGAATGTAGGCGTTTGATAATGTAGCCCTGTTTGATAAATCTTCGCAATAATATTCTGTGGCGTTTATTGAAACCTTTACAGTCTGCACATGACCTAGCAACTGGTAACAGGCGAGATATGTATACGCCGTATGCAGGTCATTCTGAAATATTGCTATCCAGAAATGGGTAGGTAACTATGTCAAAATTGTAATCGCATCTCTTGTCATACTTGAGAGAAAACTCTGATCATTCTTGTATGCCAGCGGTAGATTTTGTTTCAAAGGGAAACTGCGTATTGATCGTAGATGCAACGTAATGACCAGTAAGTTCAGCTATTAAATATAGGATGCAGGTAACTCCGAAAAGAAGTCATTGTGATATACTATTCTATATTTCGGAATACCGATGTATGAAGTCCTGACGATGACTTAATCACATCAGCAATATAGAATATTATATCATAATTTCATTCTGGTTTATTTGAAGCTAATTTTTTGTGAGAATAATGGATTTTAGACAAGCCATAATTTGACAACGCGAGATATCAGACCTCGCACAACCAGGAGAGCTTATAATTTAGTATGTCAGCTTTCACTCAGGACTTCGTGCTTTGCAGGCACCTGTACTGTGCTTTGCCAATTAAATTCTTGTCGTCTTCGATATAATCGATCTTAGATTTCAGGATAATTCATACCCTGCCATGCAAATGTTGGATGAAGAATTCATCACATGATTACCCTACCAGACCTGGGGATGGGGGCATTATGTCAACCCTTACCAAACCTTTTATTCTATCTTCGGAACGACAAAACATGGAGAGCTGACACTTCGTGACGTTTTCGGGTCATTTTGAGCCTATTTTCATAACCCCCTGATCGGAGGATCACAGGTAAATTAAAAATGGCGGTCATGAAGGGTACCCAAAACGTAATGTTTTCGTCATTTTTCTTCAAAATTCCTGCTTCTCTTCGAGAAAAAGTGAGCAAAGCTAATTTATTTCATGTCAGATTATTATTTACTAATTTATCATGACGTTTTTGCGAAAAAATCACTTACATGTAAGGATATCCGCTGGTGGTAAATCAAACAGATTAACTTTTTGAATAATGTGTTTTGTTGCATTCATAATTGTGTAATATGGGGAAAAACAGAGAAAAAATATAGGTTGGTGTGCATTTTTAGCTGTAGACAAGGTTAAGTGGACTGACCCAGGCTCCATTTGATAACCCATAAAAGATAGGGAATAGCCTTGGTTTTGAAGCATATTCATGAAAAATTATATAGTAATTAACTTTTTCTTATATTCTAACCGTTTGAAGATAATCACAATGTCTAAAATTTTATCAAATTTGATGAGCTGCGCAAAATTCTCGGCTAGAAAGCTTTAAAAGGAAATCCCTAGCTCTTAACCTAGGGAACGGAGGTAACATAACGGAGAAAACCGACAAAAACATAGAAAATGGCCGCCGACCCAAGCTACCAGCGGACTACCTTAGATAAAAATAGAAAATTCTGACCGAAAACTCGACCAAAAATGCCTTTTTTGAACATGACGTCACTGTGACGTCATCAATTCGACCATCTTGGAATTTGTTTTCACATTTTCTGGTAGAGCTTGGCTCAAGGGTAGGGTACCCAATTCAGGTTTCAGACTCATAGCTCAAGGGGTAAGAAAATATTAAGGGGACCGAAATGGCCCCTCCTCGGGACAGATCCCACAAATCCCATACCGGATGGGGTTAAAATAGAGATGAAACGTCATCAGGGTTTAGGTTTATTGAATTGTATTGTGATCCCCACCTGCCATATTGTCATGGATGTACATTACACCATGGGATGGACGCGGAACAAAACGGCATGCGGTATCAGGCCTACATGTTACACGCTATATTTGAGCCAGCAGGTCAGCTATCAAATTATACATCGTTGTGGGTTCGAGTCATTTTTATCATTTTTATATGATCATTATTTCATGCACTCGTTTTATATTATTTTTGGAATTATTTCAGCCAGAACATTATCAATAAAAATAGCTTTTACATGTATATATAAGAAAGATTGTGATCGGCATATTCACCTGCTAGTGTAAGTACCGTTAATAGCATATAGATCACTGCAGCATGTATACTGATTAATGTACATTTTCCTAGACTCTTGCGTATGAAATATCACCAGGAATACAACTATCAACATATTAACACTACACATTTATTTATAGATGAACTATCAACAGGATTGCTATAGCTCTGCGAATACATTAAAATGTCGCTTGACTGTGCCGTGTAAAAGCAGATTAAAAATCAGGCCAAAATTAAACCAGAAAAAAAATAAAGACAAACAAATGCTCCGCACTCGGCAACGATTTCGCGGAGGAAGTAACAACAGATGAAGACTTCCACGAATGAATAATTAACAGTTAACTCTCGATAGAAAAAAAATCCCACGCATGTTTTAATACAGTTGCATGTAGTCGGATGCTATATTATCGAGAGAATCGTCGCATATCCATGACACTCTCAATAGTAATGACGAGGAAATATTATGTAAAACACCTTATGTACTATCATGTTCCATAGAAGCAAGCACTAGAAATGTAGAAAGATAAAAGAGAACGCTTATCATAGGAAGCTACGATACGGCACGGTAGACAAGACAATACGATTGAATGTACAGCCACAAAACATAACAGAGGTTCCCGGAGGCATTTCAATAATACAACACTGTTCTGCCAGAATAGATCTACCGAACTAGTTGCTCTAAAAGTGATATTGACTAATATGGCAATAGCTATCCGCCTTCATATTCCTACCGCGTTCAATCCTTGATCAGCCGAGCATGGCCAAATCGATTAAGCATTGTTTGGTTGACGGTGGTGTGCTTTGATAGGGAATATTGCAAACATTGTGAAAACAAATCGACAACGGTTCGGTTCATCACTATTGATTTTATTAACAACGATACAAATTGAATTTATGATCGAACCAAGACAATGTGATTTTTTTTGTCCGAGATATGTGAAGGCGCTATCTGTGACGATGCATCAATATGACGTAAATGTCATCGTTGGTTGGTAAAAGAATAGCAGTATGTTTATACTTTCTTGTTAATCCCATCTTCATAAAGCCTCAGCTTGGCTTGGTTGGGTCCTCAATTGAATGTAAATAGATGGATGAGTTTCATCTCAGTCAAAACAATTAACTGGACCGAGTAACTAGCAGCTTGCGCCAATCCATTGACGAGGTTTGAGGCTCGACTGCTTTGAAATACTCTGATCGCAGGCTGAGCTCAACGCACCATTCGGATATTGATATCCAAATTCAAAATTTTGTCTAACAGAGGTAACGTCTCCAGGACTCCATATGACCGATGCCCTCTCGAGATTGAGAGGCGTGTTCAATGACGGTAGACTGGATATATCTGTATAAGTCGTTGAATAGAGTATGATTTCAAAAATACACTCGATGTTGGTAGAATAAAATCAATTATAATGCCGAGCATCCAGTTATTCGTGATCTGAATTGCTTGAATTGCCAAATTAAAACAAGTTGTTCTTATCAAAATATAACATGTTAGATACAAACAAATTCGGAATCGTTTAATGCCCTCTCCTCGCAAAGTTCAACCTGCTGTTCTTGGAGACGTAAATTCATTCCCGCGGATCTCCACACTCTCTTTATCCTGTATTGCATTTGAATATTGCGGAATAACTCGTTTGTGTGATTTGGGTAACACTCTGCGATAAAATCTGCAAATTTAGCATCCATACTCCAGTGTTGTTGCATGGCGAGAATTCTCAACCTTAGACAGATAAAGGTGATTCTGAGGAATAACGTTGATTACATGAATCTATTGCGGTTGTTGCTCAGTAACTTGACTTTCAGTTTAGTCAAAAGGTCTGCTTGTCCGCTACATGCGAAAATTGTTCCGTTGTGCTTCAAATGTCACTTTTATATTCAGTTGCTAAGCAGCTCATGGGATGAGCATTCCTTGTGCCAATGTATCGTCTGTTTTTAACAACAGGATTCAAATCTTGAATAATTATGCGCAGTATGAGAAAAACGCAACTCTTACACAAAAAAACAACATATGAAAGTGATTTTTTTATCAAATTCATGGTTTTTTATGGGTCTGGCTTCAAAGAATCAGTTTCGGGACAGGAGGCCCTTCAACGTCCCAGAAATTGCCGCGGAGAGCATCATTACCAATGGTATCTCGTGCTGGCTAGACTGAGGCAGCAGCCAAGAAGCGGCTAGATATTGGAATCTGTGATTGGTGGCGTACATGCTCAGATGCGTTCTTTGCCAATGTGATTGGTGGGTTTGTGTTCGATAGCCTGTTCTAAAAATGTTTAGAGATGGCTGTGCATACTCCAGAAAGTTTCCAAAAGATATCTGTGATGCAAAACGCTTCCATGCATAATCCGATCTTACCCCGCGGCAAGGTGCGTTGAACTGGAACTATAGACGAAAATTATGCGCCCTGTGACAATAACGCAACTGTACAAAAACACATGATAGGGAATTTTATCATATTCAGTTTTATTAGCTTGGCTCCAAGCGATGTTCAACCTATGTGCTTAACGGAAATTGCGATTATGAACAAATATAACAATATACCGCTTTGAGGGTTATGAAACCTTGTAGTAACAATGTCATGATGTTCTACTTTAAACGGATACATTCGACGCAGAAATCCAGTTCTGAATGCAAGGTGAAATAGACTGAATGGAACGTAAGCACAACACCGAACTATCAATGTGGTGACCTGCTGCTGAATCAGGATTGTACAACTTGGTTATTAGTCTCAGACTCATCCTGGTCATTTTCGCAGAACACTGCCGATGTTCATAATTCATAAATAATATATGAACGTATATTCACATCGGTCATCATATGATCCATAACACTGACCAATTGAGTTTATATGATAAGCGCCATATTGTCTACTCCGTCTTACACCTGTGACGTCGTCACAGGTTGCTTTCGTCAGGGACAATTTTGGCTGGAAAATCCCATATTTGACATTGAAAGACAAAACCAAAGACAACATATTACTACGAATTCCAAGACTTTCATCTACAAATCCCAAGACTTTCATCAAGTTTTCAAACCCCGTTGTTGATGCTTCAGTGTGAGGATGAGGTACTTTAGGGAACATCTCTCTTTTTAAAGTTGCAGATAAATTGAACAATGCACTTCCCAACAGATGTTGAATAATGTCAAAATCATCATCCCTTGGACTTCGGACATCATCCCGTGGACGTGTTGAATGCGAGCTGAGAGGTTTGCTGCACCCCAGGTGTATCATGTTTTACATTGAGCTATATATTTATTAAATTATTCAAAAAACACTCTTTTCAGCACTTTTTGCGTTCAATAATTACTCGCCTCTCGTTCAGTGTAAGTGAAATAGCAAACCTACACAAGCCTCAAGGCAGAGGGGAATGTCAAAGACTTTTCAACAATTACACAGCATCCCATTATCACTAAACGCAACCAACATTCTATCTAGAACAGACATACAATCATGTCACGTACATTTTGTAATTTTCAAGGCTATAAAACATTGTAGTCTTGAGTAACCTCGAACATGTTAGAATGGTCACTTGGTACATGGTATAATGCAATAAGAACACACCTAACAATAGGCTAACAACAATCGAGTCTTTCCTAGACAGATCAAACACAGACCTACTAAATATCTCATCTCTATCAAAATTGAAAGCGCATCTTGAAGAAGACTATACAAACTATTTCTTCAGACAGCTACACCAAGACAATCCACATAGTAAACAAAAAATCTTATCTGCCATTTATGACACATACGAACAACAATCTTACCTTCAAAACATAAATAATGCTAATCAGACATACAATAACTAAACTTACAATAAGCAGCTTTAGAATTTGAAGCAGGCAGATACCAAAATATCCCCCAAGAAGGCAGCTTATGCCCCAACTCTGGCCACAACTCGATAGAAAGTGAAGAACATTTTTTACTACACTGCCCTGCATTCTCCTCCATAAGACATAACCTCCTCAAGGCACTCAATATTCACCCAACTCTCCCTCTCCCAAACTCGCTCATTCTGAAGCAAATTCTCAACCCTGAAAAGTCTCACGCTTCTAAATCTGCCCTCCATGTTTTTAAAATGTACTCAGCCAGATTTCCAACTCGACCACCACCAGATTCATCCAACTCTGCACCTGCCTCTTCCAACTCTTGTATATAATTTATTCTCAAACCATGTAAAACTGTTTTTACTATTTCTTCTACTCACATTTTTTCAGTATCAACCTATTAATATGGATTACCATACTTCTTTATACGAAGTCGTGTAATAAAGTTTGCATTGTATTTTATTAAATAACTATCTATGATATAAACCCAATACAAGGAAATCGGCCTGCTTCATATGGCCACCAAATCGGGCCAATATGAGGAAGGCGGGACAATACGGGAAAGCCAGTCCAATACGGGAAAACAGGGCCAATATGGCCTGGGTCAATATGACTTTCAACATGGCGATGTTGACGATGAATGATCCTCGATTCGTGATCTTCTCCAAATGATGTCACTGTATTATCATACTTTGAATGGATAATCAGTACCTTCTGTGATAATTTTCGATAGATCTATACGTATCGGTACGCAAACCTTGAAATCAAGTGTGGTGAGTCATACTGAAATAGACTATATAGTGACGCGAGCGGAGCATTGACTTGCCAAGCACAAGCAGACGAAAAAACAGTGATCCAAATCTTACAACAGTACACTGATGAACGAAGCTATGACTACAGTGATATTTTATGACAGTAGATGATGCCATATTTGCAGCTAGAAGAGCTATTTACGTGTGAATGAAAACTATAGAAATTAGATGCGAACGAAACACCTGGACGATTATGTTGAAAACTAGGGTCACAATAGTTCTTCGATTCCCAAATCGGGACTAGATTTGGATCAATTCACCATATTTCAAGGTTGTATTTTGCCTCACCGTTCTCATCAAATAAAATTAGTATATTACTTTCATGATATATATTGTATGATTAAAATTTCATCTGCTTCTATCTTTTCGACTCCCGTTTTCTACGTTGAAGAACCCCGCCCAGGTTGAAGATGATCGGTCTATTCACCGTCCCGATTATCGTCGTCGATTTTAGCTACTGTAGAGGGGATCCACTTTCCGACTATAGTGGTACATCGGAACCACATTAATCGTGGGAAATTAATGAGGCTACTGTGAAGGAAGAAATATATATCCTGATTTGGAGAAGTCGCTGTAGTAAAATATCCCTTGACACATGCATTATAATCGATGAAACAAAAAGGTTGTTGGTGAGTTATTAATAAAAATGTCATTAACCAAGTATTTCCATATTGGCCTGGTTATAGGTCCTCGGTCAGCCGTATTGGCCCTCGGCCTGCGGCCTCGTGCCAATACGGCAGACCTTGGACCTAAAACCAGGCCAATATGAAAACACTTGGTTAATAACATAATAGTATCTTGAAATGGCACTGAATAAGATATACGGTATGATGGTGAGAAATTATAACGGCATAATCTGACACAGAGTCAATCTCTGTATTCTAACCGAACGTTGATGGCATATTTAATTTCATGGTCAACAGAAATGAATCCAGTGTGCCAAACAAATCAGAACCTTGAATCGTGGTGGCACACAAGAGGGTCGATGATCTATGTTTGCTTTCAGACTGACCCATTTCTTTCGTATATATGAGAACAAAATCAATACCTTCAGGCAACTAGTTTATTTATGCGTCATGATGTTAGAAAACAGTGTTCACTGATGTTATTGATACAGAGATTGACATGGAAAAATGCTTTATGGCACGTATTAATATTGATGACTAACGTTTATCTTCAGAATACGCAGACGATAGATCTCTCGTGAACTTGGTAAACATGAAGAAGACGAGAATCGTAACCATCCAAATCGATATAATTAAGAAATAGATATCTGCTCACTGTCACAAAGAAACTCAGAAATACCACCGTAGAATAGGGATAGACTAAGTTTTATCTCGAAGCCGGAATTAACTAAGGGCTTAAGCCAGTGCTAGCCGGTGAGGTCATGTCGTTCAAAATGTTCAGATGAACAGCTGCAATTAAAGCGTGGCTGGGATACAAATTATCACAGGGATTGTGATGCTTTTAGAAATATGCAGTCAGTATATTTTTCTGGGGGTCAAACGACTTCTTGTTAATACGGCGGCATCGTTTTCCAACACCATTTTATATTGCGTTTAATTTTTAACTGTATGTTGAGATTCTGCTGTGGACGTTTCGTCTCTGAGACTTGCTCTCTGTATACGTACAAATAATTGTTCTGAATAAGAACTTGCATTCTATAAATGCTCCCTTGGCCGGTTTCATTTCTATCTTGCGGTCACATAATTCATCATTTTCCATCAGATGACTTGATAGGTTTATCACATCATCGCTCTTTGATGTTTGTATCAAATACCGCTCGAGACAGTTCTTGGGGCCATGTGGTCGTCATTCAATATGTCCACATGGACAGCTATGATAAAAGCGTGACTGGGATACAAATCATCAAAGTGATCACTTTTGGTTCTTGTGGTGCTTTTAGAAATATGCAGTAAGTGTATTTGTCTGTGGGGTTACATGGCTTATTGTCAGCACTCCGGCATCTTTTTCCATCACCCTTTTAACCATATCTGACCTGAGCGACATGGACCTGTCACGGCCTGGGTGTGTGTAGGGGAAGGGAAGGGAGGAGTCTGGTCAATTTTTTGTTGCCCCTTGAGCTACAGGGATGAAACTTACCACACTATACCCTTGGTTCAAGCTCCACTAGAAAATGTAACAAAAATCTAAGATAGCAATCAGGAAGACGTGACAGTGACGTCATTTCAAAAAAGGTACGTTTGGACGATTTTTCGGTCAAATTTTTGGAATTTTGTATTTATGTGTTTAAACTGTATGATAAATTAGTAAATAATAATCTGTACAAATCATTGTCGTTGCATTTTTCTGACTTCAAAACGTGGTGGAGGATGACGCGCTTGGTCGGCATCGAGCCAAACAGGTATTAGTTCAGGAACTTGCATTCTATGAATACTCCCTTGTTTGGCCTCTTTTTTTTTTGCTTCTTTTTTTTTCCAACTGGCGGTCACATATTTCATCATTTTCCATCAGGTGACTTGATACAACTATTACATCATTGCTCAGAATATTTTTATCTAATACCGCTCAAGCCGGTGCGTGGGGCCGTGTGGTCATGTCATTGAAAACGTCCACATGAATATCTACATTAAAAGTGTGACTGGGATACAAATCATCTTAGGGATCACTTTTGGTTCTTTTTGTGTTTATAGAAATATGCAGTCAGTATACTTGTCTGTGGGGCTATATGACTTCTTGTCAGTACGTGAGCATCGTTTCTCACTACCCTTTTAATGTTGCGTTAATCAAGCAAATATATAGACTCATTCATTCGTAAATGTTTCAGCTGTTTCACAACAGAAAACAATTATCTATATCTATTCTACTATATTTCAGATAAAATATTACATGGAATGACGTTCATCAACTTGTTATCATGGATAAAATCCTCTTGATTTGCATCTCCCAGGTCTGAAATAGGTCGACCCAGCACAAGCCAATTGAGGTTCCCTCTGGTGGAATTAGATGGCAGTTAAGCTTTCTTCTTTATTTGTATTACTTTAAGGATGTCCACTGGCGGTAAATCAAAGTAATTAACTTTTTGAATAATGTGTTTTGTTGCATTCACAAATGTGTAATATGAGGAAAAACAAAGAAAAAATATAGTTTGGCGTGCATTTTTAGCTGTAGGCAAAGTTAAGTGGACTGACCTATGCTCCATTCGATAACCAAGCAAATATAGGGAATGGCCCTAGTTTTGAAGCATATTCATAAAAAAATCATATGAATAGTATATAAATAGTATTTATCTTTTTCTTATATTCTAACTTTTTGCAGATATTCGTAATATCTATCAAAATGCATCAAATTGGATGGATGTTGCTGGGCAAAATTCTCGGCAAAAGGGTTTTAAAGGAATTCCCAATCTCTTAACCTAGGAAACGGAGAGAACTCAATAGTAAAAACGGGCAAAATGGCCGCCCTAGCAAACATCCCCAGCGGACATCCTTAACTGGATGAAACACGGGAGTGTGGTAGAATTGAGTCTACCGCTTCCTCCTCGTTCCACCTGCATACAACAGGGTTCTCCAGCGAGGTATCCGGAAACGTTGACATCCCAACAAAAAGAATTCGGGTAGCAACCTCGTTTACCCACGCCACTCTCGCATGCAATGAGCAAAATAAATTGCACCATTAGGTTGTTCAATGAATAGCTTCCACAGTTTTCACGGAATGAGTGAACATTTCTTAAACTTAATGTAAAACATATAAGGTCAGCGATTATTGTCATCAAATGTGTTTAATTAAATGGCGATTGATGGTTGTGGACATAAAGATTTGCAAGAAACTAGATTGGGTTTATCAATATTATTTTTTGCTTATCTCTTTTGCTTGGGATTTGATTTAATGACACACTCAAGGTTATTTCCTCCATATGGTGACAACCAGATTGAATAGTGGAAGAAGCCGGAGTACTCAGAGAGAATCGCTACCCGTGAGCAAGTAACTGGCGAACTTTCACACATGCACCAGGTACCTTGAATGAAAACTATTTGATGTACTGGAATCCGTCACCCATTATCGTGCAATACCTCGCTGCATTTGAATGGATATGGTTGGGTATTGATATACGAGTACTACTGGAGATAATTTGTTGAAACTTGTCAGTTTACCATGAAAACCACATGGGCATCTTGGTTTACATGCAAGTTCATTGGTAGACGCATAGCCAAACGAGTAAAACGATGCCGGCGTACTGACAAGTCATGTGACCCAACAAACAAATATACCGACTGTATATTTCTAAAATCATCAAAAGAACCAAAAGTGATCCCTTTGATGATTTGTATCCCAGCCATACTGTTGTTGTGGCTGTTCATGCAGATATATTGAATGACACGACCACACGGTTCCTAGCATCACCTTGAGCGGTATTAGATTCAAATATTTCAGAGCGATGATGTAATTACAAGCGTCTGGTCCGTCATTCATAATGCAGCCGTCGTCCATTAAAGAATATTCGCGTCCATAATCCAAAGACCTTTTCCATTTTTCATACAACAGTATTAGCACCAAATTCAACAAGATAATCCTACTATAAATAAATATTGGCTAGTTTCGTGCAAGAGAGAAGCGGTCAACAGTTTTCAGTGATGCCGATGTTCCTGATGTTCCAAAAATATCAAATCCGTTTCGCTGATCAGTATTCTTAATCCATATGATATTCGTTGTAAAGTCGTCATCTTGAGAATGATGTACCTCAGTCACACTTTGATTGCGGCTGTTCATATGAGCACCATGAGGATCTTGAAGTACATGGGTTAATAGTAATAGCCCTATCAAATCATCTGCTAGAAAATGATGAACTATGTGACAGATAGAAAAAAACGGCCCAAACAATGGAGTATTTATTGAATTACAGTTTCGTATACCTGTGAGGTCCCACTCCGACCAATCGCTTCATCGTGTTCACAAGTTACAAGACTACAATAACAAAGATTTATATAGAGGGCAAGCCTCGGGAACGAAACGTCCACCAGTAGAATATCACCATGTAGAGGCAACAATTTAACGCAGCATTAAAGGGTGGTGGAAAACGATGCCGAAGTACTGACAAGAAGTCTAATGAACCCATAAACAAATATACTGACTACTCATCACAAGGACAAATGTGGCGCCGCGCATTGCTGGAGTTTTGATGCAGGTAGATTGCGGATCAAGGCTCAACAAGGCTCAACAAAAGTAATCCTTTTGAAATTCATGCATTCACAGAAAAGTACTCACATAAAGATATTCCGCCAGAAGTACTTTCATCCGACCAACTCGGAAATTGTCCTGATCATATCATTGACAGCTCTGATTTATCAAGTGTTTATATCAACTGAGATCAGTCCGAGACTTTTCCGCTTGTGGTCCTAATGTTTGGTGAGAGTGGACAAATTATTTCCCACTTGATAATTTACGGATATATTTGAGGGAGAGGGAGAAAGAATTAAGGTTTAACGTCGCGTTCAGCAATATTTCAGCTATATATAGCGACGAAATATATTTGATCCACTGTCCACATATTTTGGGATTAATGCCCATATATATCCAGTCAAAGCAAATTAACATAGTGAATGGGAGCAGATAATTTGCCCGTGGACGAAGTCAAGACTGGTATCTCTCGATTAAAATGTTGTTCTAAAATGTGAAAAGATACAGGTTACCTCGATTTTTAATTTATATTCAGATAAAGCAAAGTGACTGACGGAGTACTTGCATTTATCGGAAATCTAGTATCAATTCTTCGGTTATTTTTCTTCATTTCACTATAACTGATGTATTGGTAAGAATAAACGTCGCTATGCTGTTGATACGCGAATTTTTATTTTACGGGTCCAGCAGTTTGGAAACGAGGCCGCAGGCCGCAGTCCTCCGGTCCAAACTGCTGGACTCGTAAAATGCACAATTCGAATATTTATCACGAAATTCTGTTAAATTAGCCAAAATATGTTAGTGTATGCTTTCCACATTGATCGAAACAATTTTTGAATGAAGCGTCACTTCCTAGCTGGTCAGTGCGAACATTGTTGCAAACTGAGGGAAAGTATCAATTACTTGACACAAAATTGTAGTCGATATTAATGTGTTACGACACGTATCCCCAGGGCCTTTGTGTATTGTTTGGAAACACAGCTGCGTATTGTTATTGTGTGAAAGTACAAAAAATCGGTATATTCTATTCTCCTCGTTGTGCTATGGCATAATGTGATACCATAAGTTAAAAGAGACAGACCTACTGTATATTGCATGATTTCGTCATGTCTAAGTAGATAGGTTGTCTCCCTTGCAACTAGGATATCCTTAGTTTAAATAAGTTATGTACATGTAGAAAGGTATTGTATTGTGTTTATGTTATTTTATGTGTATGTACAGGTAACGGTATAATTGTGCTTTAACCTTCGGGCAAAGCTAATCAGTAAACACTATTCTATTCTATTCTGTATACAAGCCTCAAAGAAAATTGTTCTCTTCTGGTAGTGATATTTTATTGGTAGGAAACATGAATATAGTGACAATATCTGATTGGTTACTAACACGACTTTTTTTTAAAAAAAAGCGGTAACATCTGATTGATGAAAAACATGTTTCTTTGTAAACTGGTTATGGAGCTATGTTGCAACTGCCATTCCTGATGTGGACATGAAATAGAATATATGCTGACTTACTGATATTGATCAACACCATGCATGAGAAAAGATCTCCTCTTCTATTATGTTAGTTGAGGGGAATATCGTCCTGCTAGCATGATAATAACAATTATCATATACCTATGTATGTTAGGATAGCGATACAGTCTTGAGTTTTCCGTTTCCGTATCGCCCTCTCGTGCTTGTATTGCCCTCTCGTGTCACTGTCAGATAATTGAAAGTTAGCCGGACTTCTTTTGACCTACCTGGAATGCGACACTGGGAAACCCCTCCCTGACATAGATGCGAAATTATCTAGGTCATCAAAAATAGCACAAAATCTAAACCCAAAACTCACATTGCATACACTCAAAACTTGCGGTTTGCTGATTTTTATTGAGTAAACATCACATATAAAAAACAACACAGAAACACAAGCAGATGTACGACCAAAATTCCCAAATAAATAATAGAGAACAATGTCGTCTGCCACCGTATACAATCCGACATTGTTAATCTTCGCTTCGTCATGGCTTTGGATCAAACTGAAAGTGAAATCATGTGTGAAAGTAAAACAACTTGTCCACTCCCACCAGCCCAACTAACAGATTGCCCTGCAGTTACACTTGCATCCCCTGATAATATTGAGAGCGAAAGTGATACAAGTAACAGTGACATAGATCTTTTCCAACAACCACACACTGAAAGTGGAATCAAGAGGTCAAAGCAACCGATATTTATCGAAGACAGTCAAGATCATGCTGACTTTATTAAAAATATGCAAAATAAAAACACAGTGCGGAAAACAGGGAGTGTGATGAATGTATTCTCCAGGTGGCTTAAGGCAGCTCCTCGGTTTGAGAACAGGAATGTGGAGGCCATCCCGCCAATGGAACTTAACAACTACTTGGGTTCATTTATCCTGTCCATACGGAAGTACGATGGTTCTGAATATGAACCAGACACGTTAACGAGCTACCACCGTGGCACTGATCGATTTCTTCGAGAGAAAAACTACATGACAAGCATCATATTTGGTCCCGAATTCAGAACAAGTAGGGATGTTCTGGCGTCTAAGAGAAAAGAACTGAAACAAAAAGGCAAGGGCAACAGGCCGAATAAAGCAACACCGCTAACTGTTAGAGAGCAAAGCATTCTTGAAGAAAAAAAAATTATTGGAAATGAAAGCCCCAAAGCATTACAAAATAAAATTTGGCTGAACAACACCATGCATTTTGGCCTCCGTGGCCGTGAAGAAAACAGAAAACTTAAATGGGGCGATATCACCCTCCACGAAGACGAAAGAGGATTAGAATTTCTTAAATTTAATGAAAGAGACACTAAAACAAGAAATGGAGCAATTTCATTCGGAAATCAGAGGGCTTTTGCGCCCAAACAATTCGCAATTGAAAATAAAGACAAATGCCCTGTTGAAGCGTACAAAATCTTCAAATCACATCGCCCTCAAGAAATGTGCCAGGTAGACAGCCCGTTCTACTTATCAATTAACTACAAAAGAAAGCCTAACAGTGAAAAATGATATAAATGTCAGCCGCTTGGAAAAAACTACCTGAATGACATGATGAAAACGATGGCTAAGAAAGGTAATTTGCAAGGTCGAAAAACAAATCACAGTGCGCGTTCAACAACAGCGACCAGGTGACTTCATGCTGGGGTAGCACCGACAACAATTGCGCAGTTAACGGGCCACAAGAATGTCGCTTCTTTAAACCATTATGCAGTTGCTTCCCTCGAACAACAGGAAGAAATGTCAAATATAATAAGTCTTCAAGAAAAACCAGCTGCACAAGGCAAAGCTCCTAACAGCAATCAAGGGGCGATAACCCCACACCAGGCCACTCCACCAACCAATCCTCCGGTTGTTTGTGAAAGTTTTGTTGAGAGACGTTCTGAAACTCACAGTGCTAGTCACACAGCAGCTGGTGTTTTTCAAGGGGCGACATTCAACAACTGTACTTTGAACATTAATATCTGTCCACCTAGTCTTCCAGTCACTAGATCCGATACACTATCTCAGACTGTTAATGCCGCCATACAAATGTCCCCAACACCATATCTGCAATGAAAGCACTGTATTTGTAGTGTGTTTTACATATGCATCTACATGTACTAATTTCATTTTAATTATCATATACTTTTAGCTACAAAAGTTTCTTTAAAATTATATTCTGAATTTAGGGGACATGCACACGGAAAAATTTTAAACTAAAGCCCTGATCACATGCACATGTATACACACCAGTGTAAATTTGCACACTGTGCAAAATAGAATACATGTGTGCAAACTCGGCATGTGAGCGCAACTGCACACGTGTGTATATTTGCATGGAGAGTAAATTTGCATCTGGTCCGGAGGCTGTGCAAAAGTATATTTACACATTTGTAAATTTGCACTGTGTGCATTCTCGTCATGTGAACGCATAGCAAATATGCATACGATGTATTTGGAGTAAAACAGAGAAAATACTGTTCAATCAATTTAAAAAAAAAATTCTGTGGAACATTTATGCCCCATATCCCCATGAATTATTACTGTCAAACAGAAACATTTTTTTGTGACATGAAAACTTTGACCATACTCCTTTTGGGTCATGGCAACATTTAACCTTCATTATTGTCACTGTTATATACATGTAAATAGTCTTCATTAGACTTATAAGAGTAAGCCACCTGCGAAATTTGATGAAGGTAACTTGAATTAATGTACATAAAATGCTTACTCCCTTTAATCCATGGTGACCATGACCTGTGACCTTTGAACTGATAGGTTCCATTATGGTTTGCCTCTTGTTTTACTTATATCTTGTTATAACCATGTGAACGCTTAGCAAAATATACATTTACACGCATATGTAAATATGCACACGTGCAAATAAACACGTACACATGCACACGTACAAATAAACACACTAGACACAGTGAATTGTGTACATGTGTTTGGGGCTTAAGTCCTACATACCTGTAAACGTGACGTTCTAAACAATAATTTTATTAATGCTGGAAGTTACAGTCTTAAGAAATAAATACAAATATGATAAATAGATGTCAAATATGTTTGTCAAATCTAAACGGATATAAATACAGTCTAATTCTGTATTGATTACGCGTATGTACTTTCATCAGTCCTGATTTCAGGGACCTCATTTGCCCATTAGAATAATGCATTGGGCTAAAGTCTGTTGCCGGCTTAAGGCCCATTTCCACAGCACGCGTTTTCGCAATGACAACCACATCCGAAAAATAGCCCTCATGTTATTCAATGGTGTAGTACTCACAGCAAGCGTCAGTCGCGGCAACATCAGAACCACATTTTTGATGCGCGACAAAATTAGAACCAGGTTATTTCAACGCGTTGTCGCTGAAATATCGACCAATCGGAGGGGATAGAAATCGTAGGCCCGGCTAGGTTGAGGGGAATCCCTCCCGTTGAATGGCTGGAATGGCGAGAGTGTCAAAATGCGCCAAACTGCAAAAGGTTGTGGAATGCAGTTGTGGTTGTCGCGACGCGTGCTGTGGAAATGGGCCTTTATGTACATTATATATTCGGAAATTTGTAAATTAGTTCTGGTGATGGTGATTTGCGCTGCAATACTGGTTTTTCCCCACCACATATATTGGCAGGCATGACAAAGTAAAATATTGTTGAATTTTGTAGGCTACATAGCGTTTGTAATTATTTTTCAATTGACAAATATCAAAAATGAATCGAATTACATCACACCATCACATGATAAATTACTGGTATTTAGTATTAATAATGTATGCTGTTTTCATGTATAATTGATATATATTGTAATAACGTATCCCATTATTGGCTCGGTGCTAAGCTGTACATCACTCGCATAAATGGGGCGCGCCAACCAACAGAGGGGGCAGCTGTAGTATGAGGTGAAATGGCGCTATGATGCGACATCACAAATGCATCGTTTTCTCGCAGTCGCTCCTTTTATGACATATAGTTTCTTTTTGTGACGCGTGGCCTTTGGGACGTATAATTAAACGTCTTTTTACCTGATACTAATAGTATAGCTGCACCCTCTGTGGAATTTTGTTTCGGCTAGCAAGCCCCATTGCTGAATTTCATTATCAAAACACTGAGATTGTAAATTTGACTCCTGTGTAATTGTATGCCTCAATTTTAAGGTGTGTAATCAATTATTACATGTACACCGCAATTTATTCATGGCCAGCAGTGTGGCTTGTATCCATGTGTATACATGTTTAAATGTAGCTACATTTGACTAAAGCTTCCTGTTTCAAGCATAAGTTGACACCATTTTTCTTTTAAAAAAAAATGATACATAGCAACATAAAAAAACATCTTTGCCAGTGTCATTCCATACAAAACTATCAGTTATCAGTGTTAAAATAAAAGGTGAAAATTAATATTATTTAAGAGTTTGACTGTGATTTGAAATTGAAGTAATTAACTTGTCCATCTTGTATGAACCGTTAGTAATGCCTGGCAATTAGCTTTGAAAACATATCTATGAACAAAATATTTGACAATCGGCCTTTTCTGCTAAATTGGACGCAGGAAAGGTCGATTGTCAAATATTTGTCGTGTCATAGAGATGTTTTCTAAGCTACCTGGCAATCTGTTCATTTTCAACAACAAATTGCAAACATTCGAAAAGCAATCCATCGCCGTGCTTATGCAGGAGTCAAGTGAACCCCCCCAACCTCGAGGTTTAGTGGGGACTTAGCAAATGAGAGTTGTTAAAATGCTTCAATGCCTTACCCCCTGGGGCAAAACATTGAAGTGAAT